>BJCM01208990.1:0-28624 GCA_018326385.1 Flaveria bidentis | reverse complement strand
AATTATGATTTATATTAAAAAGTCAAAATTTATAACCTTAATATAATTTGTCTAACACATAATAGATAATGATTTCAAACACCAAATATATATATATATATATATATATATATATATATATATATATATATATATATCATTAAGTTCTTATTTTCTAAGGGTTTGATATGTTATAGTTTTAGAAAGTAATTCTAATTTCCATGAGAAGGCTTTGATCATAGAGCTTGTGTCTAAATTCGCATGTGAGTAAACATAGAATTTCATATAAGTATATTGTCACATTCCGGTGGAAGCGTGAATTGCGTTGGATGTGACTCGCTTGTTCGGAACACATTGATCGAGAAGAATAAATAATTTAACTCATTAGAAGATGTCATAACATAATATATCACATAATCTTAGATAATTTAAAGTTAAGGATTACATCATATCATAAGTAGTAAAAATTTGATATAACATAATCCTACTACAAAACATATTATCCAACTGCTTCATCTTTAGTAACGATGGAAATAAGCATCCACTGCCATGCTGAGATCGTACAAATTAACAGTTAGATTCACACAAACTTTCCCCATGACTTCTCCTCAACCGTTATACACATCAAAAGAGAATATTATGTTGATAGACATGATGATTTCCTAAAAAAGTATACTCAAAATAATCAACAAAGAGTTGGTGAGATCACAAGTTTAATATCATATCAAAACTTATATATTGATGCAACATAATTACAACCAAACTTGCTTATAAACAAATGATTTATAACTGTCACAATATAAATCACAAATCAGATAATATAGCATCTCAACACTCATCCTGTTGGTGTAGGAAATAATTTCCTAAGTAGCGCTATTTTGCTTCAGTAACAGACTAGTTTTACTATCATTTTCTTTTTATTTTGCTTAGACTTCTCAGACTTATACTTTGAATTTTGCATCTTAATCATTTAAATCTTTTAAAGTACCAAACTAATTATTCCCTGTGTACTATCATTTTTCATAAACATTGAATCAGAATCATAGATTTGATTTCATTTCTTTTAGCTAAGCTGTCATCCTCCTCGTTTTTTTAAGTAAATAAATACTCACTAATTTAATACTAAATTATACTATTCTCCCCTAAATTCTAAAACCGATTTTTTTGTGTTTTTAGATTTTTAATAGACAATAAATAAAAGAAAAGAAAAAATAAAAAAGCATGTCGGACTATACACTTTCTTCTTCAAGAATCACATCACTTTTCTTTTTCACGCCATTAACCTTTAATAGATATAAAACCTCGGTTTATCAAATGCTTTTATGAAGAGGTCGGCGGGTTGAAAATCCATATTAAATTTAACAACATCAATTAATTGCTTTTCAAAACAGTCAGGTATAAAGTGATATTTAATACTGATGTGTTTTGTTTTAGGGTGTTGGACCGCATTATTGGTGACAGCAATAGCAGCAGAATTATCAACAAAAATAGGGGTGTTAGAAAATTGAAAACCGTAGACGCGCATTTGTTGTTGAATCCAGATTATTTGTGAACAGCAACTTGCAGCAGCAATATATTCAGCTTCACAAGTTGACAGAGCAACTGATGTTTGCTTCTTACACTGCCAGGCGACTAACCGTCTACCGAAGAACTAACAACCCGCAGATGTTGACTTGTAATTCATTTTGCAACCACCATAGTCTGAGTCACTATACGTTGTAAGCTCAAAGTCATTATCATGAGGATACCACAACCCGAGTGTTGGAGTCCCTTCAGATATCAAAAAATCCGTTTAACGCCAATAAGATGATTTACTTTTGGTTTGGCCTGATATCTTGAACATAGACACGTGGCGTACATAATATCAGGACGAGAGGCTATGAGATACATAAGGGATCCAATCATTCCTCTGTACATAGTAGCATCAACCAGATCACCATTTTCGTCGGGTGCCACGTCATGGTTTGCGGCAAGTGGAGTTTTAGCAACAGAAGCGCTCTCCATGTTGAACCGACTTAGGATATCACCTACATATTTGGACTGATGCATGAAGATTCCTTTTGGTGTCTGATCCACCTATAATCTGAGAAAGAACTTCTTCTCCCCCATAGCACTCATATCAAACTCTGCTTTCATTACAGATTCAAATTCTTTACATAATTCTTCATTCTTGGAACCGAAAATTATGTCGTCCACATATATCTGTACCAACAGTAAATCACTGTCTTTTTCTTTAATGAATAAAGTGCAGTCCATCACCCCTCTACGAAAGCCATGTTTCACCAGATGAGTTAAGAGTTTCTCATACCAGGCTCTAGGAGCTTGATGGAGCCCGTAGAGAACCTTGTCTAGTTTGTAAACTCTATCCTGATGATAAGGATCCTCAAATCCTTCAGGTTGACTGATGTAGACTATCTCACGGATTTCACCATGAAGGAATGCACTTTTTACATCTAGTTGATAGACTTTAATCTTCATGTAGGATGCATAGGCTATAAAGATACGGATTGCTTCCATCCGAACCACAAGTGCAAACACATCATTGTAGTCAATGCCTTCAAGTTGTCTAAACCCTTGAACCACAAGTCGAGCCTTCTTTCTTATTATGACCCCTTGGTCATCTTTCTTTCACTTCAAGACCCATTTAGTGCCAATCACCTTAGCACCTTTTGGTCTGTCCACAAGGGTCCATACTCCTAACATTTTGGACTGTAAGAGTTCTTCTTGCATAGCACTGACCCATGACTCATCGTTTAAGGCTTCACTTACATATTTTGGCTCAAATTGAGACACAAAACATCGATAAGAACCATCATGAAGATAGCCTTTTCCATGACTGAGGCATAATCAGCCGAGTATAGTTGATTTCTTGTTTGTACTCCTGATCGAACATCTCTAATGATATTGTCCAAGGGATGATAAACATTTATCCGGGATCCAAGAATGGTAGGAATGACTACCTCATTATCCAGATTATGAAATCCAGGTTCAGTGTCTGAAGCTGTTGGAGTATGAAGTTTCGATGTGTTAGAGGCATCAGGATGTGATGCTTGTGTACTTTCATTAGTGGAAACTTGTTCCTCCTGTTACACATTTGTAGTCTCAACTGCTTCATCATCAGAAGATGAGTCGCTTAAATCAAGTGCTCCCTCTAAAGGATTAGAAGAATCGGTTAGTAGAACTGATGCTGTCAAATCTTGTGGTGGTGTGTTCAGAGCATCATACATCATTTTAGTCGATAACTCATCATCAGGAAGAGAGGTAGGGAGGTTGAAGGACTTAAATATTCCATCATAATCGAAGAAAAATGATGGTCCTTTTCTAGCAGGGGGGTGGTGTATCTTTGAACATCAGTGTTGCACCACACTTCTACCTGGCCCGTTAAGTTGTTATAAACTTTCTTGTCTCGTATGTTGTATCCGAGAAAGATACCTTCTTCAACCTTCTCACTAAACTTTCCTGTTTGAGTTTTCTTTAGCAGCATGCATGGTGCGCCAAACGGTTCTAGATATTCCTGGTTGGGTTTACGTCGCTGGAGCAGTTCATAACATGTTTTCCCATGTCATTTGACCACTAAGACTCAATTGAGCATGTAACAAGCATTAGCCACTGCCTCATTCCAAAATTGTATTGGTAGTTTCGAGTCAGCTAGCATTGTCTTGACAGTCTCTATCAAGCTCCGATTTTTCTTTACAGCAACGCCATTCATCTGTGGAGTGTAGGCTGAGGTAAATTGATGTACAATTCCTCTCTCTCTACAATATGCCTCCTTCTAGTGATTACTTTCAGCTTCTAGAGTGATTCCAAAGTAGTAACTAAATGTTTGAATGATTCAAAAGTTTTTGATTTGGTTTTCAGAAACATCACCTAAGAGAACCTTGAGTAATCATCCCTTACTACAAAGCAATACAGGTCTCCAGCAATGCTCTTTGTACTGACAGAGCCAAACAGATCCATGTGTAGAAGCTCAAGATGAAGATCAATTAAATGAACTTTCTTTGTGTTGTGAGCCTTCTTGGTCTGTTTCCCTTTCTTACATGTTACACAAAAATCCGGAAGTTGGAAGTTTTTGACAGTTACTCCATTCACTAAATCATTTTGGACTAAATAATTCATCTTCCTTGGATTAATGTGTCCCATTCTCCTATGCCAGGAGATTAAATCCCTCTCAGTTGCCATTGACAAGAAGCATTGAACCGTGTGATCAGTTATGGAGGCTTTTGATAGATCCAAGACATACAAATCGTTATATATTGAAGCTGACATAAGAACTTTATCCTCCTCAATCACATAGTCCTTCTTCAACATGTAGCACTTCTTGTTGTCAAATACAACTTTAAATCCTTTATCACATATCTGGGAGACTAAAGTAAGTTGTTCTGTAGTTGTTGAGCGTAGTTGACCTTGTCAAACTTAACTTTCTCGTTTCCTTTGAGCGATGATGTAGCCTCCTTTATTCCCAACAAATGAAACATGTCCCCCTTTAATTTGTCTGACATTGAAAAGGAGAGACGAATTCCATGTCATGTGCCTGGACGCCCCACTATCAATAATCTAGGTATTAGTGATAACAGTGTATCGGACACCCTGCACATTCAAAGAAACTTATTAGTTTAGATTTGGGACCCAATCCTTAACTGGTTTGGGTAACCCAGAGGAATCACACATCATAAACTCAACCCATTGTCCTTTAGAGGATGAGGGCATACTTTCTTCTTAATCTCCTCACTATCAGACATTATACTTGATTTTTCTTTCCATAAGCCAGTTTTGTGTAAGGCCTGTTTATGATAAACAGATGTCTGGCTTATTGTTTGAACTTTATATTCACTAATACTCTTAGGTGGAGTATTAGATCTCGATTTAGAAAACCTTTGTTTTGTATCAAAAAGTTCAATTTTCTTTTTAGCCGTCTGATAATAAGGACAATTAGGAGATATATCTCCTCGTTTTCCAAAATTGTAGCAGGATCTCCCCTCTACAGATTGAGGAAAATATTTACGTGGGTTTGAGTTTTGTAAAGGTGTGACCTTTGTTTGTTTGGGTTTTGTCATTTATCTATTAGATGTTTCATCCTTATTAACAAACTTAATTGTTTTAACATTTTGAACATCTTTAAATTTCATTTTATTAGGACTTTGGTGATTTACACAGTTTTGGTTAACTGCTTTAGTCAATTTGGGTTCTGAAGTAGACGTTTGTGACCCTAACCTTACATTAATGTTTTTAATATCATCATCCAAATTCTCAACCGGAATTTTACCTTTAGATTTCAAAGTAGGCTCCTTCTGTCTAGTGATCTTCAATACAGGTTTGACTGTGGAATTGAGATCACTAACCAGAAGAGTGGACACCACATAATTCTTAACTAGATTGTCACTGACAGGTCTACATTTTGTATTTAAAAGGATTTCATATGGTGGTGCAACTACATTGTACCCCAAACCTTCCCCATTGTTTCGTTCTTTCTCTAAGTTTTGAACTATGTGAGAAGAACTAGCTCAACTATGCAGTTTTTGTTTTAAAGAATTTACATCGACTTCCAAAACTGTTTTTTCCTTTATGGTCTCTTCTAAAGAATTTCAATAAAACTTTATGTCATTTGATTGATTTAAGGCAACAAACTTGGTTTCCCTTAGTCGTTTCCCCAAAAGTTCTATCTTTTCTTTAAAACTGCACTTATTTTGTTTTAAAATACGATTAGCTTCAGTGCAGAGTTGTAAATCCTTTACTAAGTTATCATTGTGTTCTAATAACCTAGAAAATTTCAGATTAATGCTTTCTCTAAATTTATCACATTCATGACAAGCATGTTTATCAAATAACTAGTCTAGAGAACTTACTTGTGATGAATCTGTTGAATTAGCCATCAAAGAAGAATTAGATCCTTTGGTGGCTGGAGATTCTGAAATTGTTGCTCTAAGCTCTTCTTCAACCAGGTTATTTACCACGTTCGTAGCTTCTTCAACATTCGACATCAATTGCTCAGCTTCCATCTCACCTTCACTAGCAGACCTATCATCTACTGCTTCGACAAAGGCAATATCTAATTCTCCAGGAGAAACAAAATGGAATGACCAGTCTTGCCCTTCATCGCCTTGAGCAGTAAGAGCCTTTGTCTCTTTGCTTGAAGAAGTAGTTCTAATTGTGTCCTTGTCTTGACGGTTGAAGTTCAGAAATGGATTTCCATTACCTATTTTCTTGGGCTTTACACATTCACGTTTAAAATGCCCATTCTCACCACAGTTAAAGCATGTTACTTTGGTTTTGTCAAAACCAAACGTTGTGTCCTTACTGGCTATTAGGTTCTGCCCCGTCTTCTTGACAAACCTTTTAGCTCTTCTGACTACACTTGCCAAGGCCCACATGATGTCCATTCTCTCTAGCTCATTCTCATCAACTTGCACGCAATCTTCATCTACAAGATGACAATTTCCAATCTTTCCGGCAACTAAACCATCATAGGATTGGACAACAGCTGCTAGAAGATCCATGTGCTCCTTTGAAACTTCCACTATGATATTACCAAGATTTTTGGTCTTCAACTTTGTAGTGTTGGCTTCAAGCACTATGTATTGGGTCCCTAATGACCCTGACATTTCTGGTTCTGAAGCAGTGGTTTGGAAAGAAGCAGATGAACTAGACACAAAAGTTGTTTGTAAAGGTGCTTCTGAAATAGCGGGAGACGAAACTTAGTTGTAAAATGAAGGATTCTGAATGTAGGATCTTTTCTTTGACTTGTACTTCATCCTCAGTTCTTCCTCACTTAACTTCAAGATGAAGTCATTTATGTCCAATGTTGCAAGAATTTCATTTTGTCTGAGATTGGACACAAATGAATCCCATTTATCAGGAAACCCATTAGCAAAACTTGAAACTTTATCTTCCATTGATGTGGTTACACCATGAGTGTGCAGCTCACTCATTAGATGATAGAACCTGTCAATTTGTCATCCAGACTCTCATTTCTTGTTGAGGAGAAATTATCAAACTCCTTATTGAGAGCCTTAGCCTTCAGTACCTTTAATGTTGCATTACCATCATAACTCTTCTCTAAAGCCTCCTATAGCTTTTTGGCCTGTTTGTTCTCAGAAAACTAATGAAAGATGTCTTTCGGTATTGAGTAAGTGAACAGGGCATAGACTTTCTTCTCAGCATTGAAGAGTATCTTTTGTGCTTCATTCATTCCTCCCAAAGTTAGCTTGACTCCAATAGCACTGACTGGAACCGTGTAACCAGTCTCGATAGATGTCCAAAGATTGGGATCAACTCCATTTAAGTAAATCTCGAACCGCTGTTTCCATTGTGGATAGTCATCTAACGTTATAAGCTTCGGCAATTTATTATGATTTCCTATCTCATTTTCCATAAGCAGAAGATTCTGGATGCGGGAGTCCTTCCCGACAATAAACGCGGCAAACTGATCTTCCATTTCTATAAACTTGGTACTTGGAGAACAGGACAGTTTCAATCGTACGAATGGACTATGAGAATGGTTCACTCGTGCGAATGAATTCAATCATGCAATTTGATTTAGTCATGCGTATGAACAAGATGAATGGACTCAAATGACTGGAGTTGTTCAGTCGTGCAAATGATGAATGCGACTGAGTTCAGTCGTGCGAATAGAGTGTATGAATAAGTTCAATCGTACGAATGAGCTAGTCGTGCGATTGAAGGCTGTTGTTTTGGCAAAATCACAAATTTTGACACTTTGACACAAAAACACGATTTTCCCAAGAACCTTAATCTGTCGTATAGTGAAAAATCGAAACTTTAATGCCAGAAAACATCAAAAATACTTTTTGACTCAAAAGGATGACTCTTTTGAATGAAAACGTTAAGTTTAACACCAAAACTAATTGAATCACATGCAAAATCAAGAGCCAAAGCTCTGATACCACTTGTTAGGACCGTGTACGTACAGAATATTATCTGATAATGCGTGAAACCAGATCAAATAGTGTGGAATCCTATTTGATTGGTGATCCAATCAGTGAGAACGTTAACCCGATTGATATAAGAATAAACTAAACGTTTAGAACGAGTAGGAATCGATCAAGAACCGACTTTGAAGTTGGATTGGCTTTCTTGGACGTTCTGGAGGACTAGGGTTCGTGTATTCGAAGTGTTCTCTTAATTTTTATTGAATTCTTATGTTTTTCTAAGAATTAAGTGGTATTTATAGGTTTGTAGTTTCCATTCGTACGACTGAACCATGCTAATGGTTCAGTCGTGTGACTGAATCATACAATTGAGTCATGCCCATGACTGAAGGTTCAGTCATGCGACTGAGTCAATCTTATGTCTCAATCATACGTCTGATCCAGTCTCCTGGTTCAGTCATGCGACTGGTCCATAAGCATGATGTATTCATGTGTATGGTCCATAAGTATGGTCCATTAACATGAAGACTCATCCGACTAGGTTGAACACATTTCTCAATCATTATTGACTAAGTATTATTGTTAGGACCGTGTACGTATGGAGTACTAACTGATAATGCATGTATACCAAATCAAATAGTGCGGAATCCTATTTGATTGGCGATCCAATCAGTGAGAACGCAGTTTCGATCAATCTAAAGATTAACAAAACATTATGAATGATTAGAACACGATCAACTGTGAACTATGAAGTTGGAACAGGTTCTTAGGAGTCTCTAGACGGCTAGGGTACGTATGTGAGTCGAAATTCTTGAAGTGTTACGTTTTTCCACGAATTAGGGGGTATTTATAGGTTAGGGTTTGTCAATCGTATGACTGAACCATTTGCATGGTTCAATCGTGCAACTGAATCATACGATTGGTCCATACGCATGACTGAAGGTTCAGCCATGCGATTGAGTCAATCTTATGTCTCAATCGTGCGACTGATCCAGTCTCCTGGTACAGTCGTGCGACTGGTCCATTAGCATGAAGTATTCATTTGTATGGTCCATTAGCATGGTCCATTCGCATGAAGACTTCATACAATTAAGTTTGTACACGTTCTTAATCATTATTGACTAAGAACTATGCAAACAACCACAAACCTATATAGTTAGTTTAATATGCGTTATTACACAATAAACAATAAAATATTAAACAATGATAGCATCAATCACATATTGTATTTCATTCAACTCATTCATTACACATATGTAAGACATGAAAGACATTTTACATTAAGCTCCTAAACTAGGTACACATGTATCTACAAACTCCCCTTTGGACCTAGTTTACATCAGTGTCTAACATTCTTCATTAGCTCCTCAAATTTCTTGTACTTTTCCTCTCTAGTAACTCCGGCATGTGTCTTGAATGCGAAACAGAGTCGTATGATGTTTTGGAACTGGAGGGCTTGTACTATATCTTGCGAGTCATATAATAGTGGCTACTTGTATAATGTATAGACATCGTCTGAAGACAAGTTGCTCAGCCACATAGGGTCAAACACCCGGATAGTTTCCATTTTGCTGTCTCTCTATAAGACTATGACTATTTCACCTGTTCTCCAATAATAATATCACCACTTGAAGTGTGGAGTGAAGTCCTATGGCATTTCCCTTAGAGGGATTTTGGACATTGTCCGCGGAGGACTCCATTCAGCATGACTTTAGGCTTTCTAGAAATGGGGTCCACTTCAGACCTTCGAATGTACCTTTTCGGATGTTGAGGTCTGAAGTTTACCCACCTGGTGTGGTATTCTTTCCTTAGTGCAGTCTCAAACCAGCCTGACATTTTGCTCAGATCAGCATATAACAAATTTAGGCGTGCCAGCTGGTTGAGCTCAAAACCAAGGAGAGTCTTCAGATCATGTGGGAATCTAAAGTACTCTATTCCCTTCTCCCTCTTAACTGCATACACGTTAACATCCTCAAAATATGCCCACGTGATAATCTTGCCTGACACCTTTAAATGTTTCTTGACCTTGTATAGCTTGGTTTAGACATTTGGCTTTTGAGCAGTGCGTTAGGCTCGTATCTCAGCAAAACAAGCCGCCCATTCAGCCTTCTCTAAATCAACATCAGTGTTTGAGGCTTGGGCTTGGCTCTCATTCTTCTCTATTTCCTTTTCCATTTCATCTAGTTTATCAACGGTAGCACTACCGAAAGTGTCACCCAAGTTGGGGATCACATTGCCCTCTCAGTCAGTGTACTCTGGATAATAGTCAGCAGTGACATCCTCAATCTCTATTTCATCTATGTCGTTGAGCTCATCATCACTGGTCACATCAAAAGTAAGCACATCTTTGACAATCTTGTCTGGATTTAGCTTGAACATCTCAGCAAGTTGCTCATCAGTCAGGTCATGAATGATTTCTCCTTCTTAAGGAGTATAGCTCAACGACCTTCTGACAATCCCTTGCAAATCAAGAATCATTGTTAATTGAGACTTGATTTGCTATAGGGGAGAAAGATCATATTCATCTTACTGAGATGTTTGATCTGCTTGATTTAAACATATAACACATCAACAATTAGTAATTAATCAAGACAATCAAACATTAAATACATATAAACATTAATTACAGATACAAGATTCAAGTACAAAAGTTTTCAAATAAATAAAACATATAATCATTATTTTGGCTTGAATAGTAGGCTTCCCTGTAGGAGGGCAGAGGATGATGCTCCTTGGTCTTGGGTTCTCTTGGTTCTCTTTTCTTGACTCTGAGCATATGCTGATGCAGCTACATCCCCTTCTTCATCATCGTCTCCGCCCTTTTATCCCTTTGTCCCTTCATCATCATTATCCTCTTCATCATCAGTCTCTTCATCATCACCATCATCATCATCATCTTCATCATCATCATCACCCTCTCTAATCTTCAGAGGCTCATCTTTAGATCCCTTCAGTTTGAGCATGATCATCCTATTTGAGGCCTCCAACTCCTCAATCCTCTTTAGTGATTGGTCATTATGCTCCTACAGTTAGGAAATCTGTTGTGCTTGTTGGGCAATCTGCTGTGCTTGAGTAGCATTTAGCTCCAAAAGCTGACTTAGTTAAGCAGCTTTTTCTTGGTCAGCAGCTAACAGCTTCAGCACCATCTTGTTTAGTGCTGCTAGCTGTTCCTCTACCCCAATGGATGGTAGAGTGGGTCCTGTGGTGAAGGTGGTGTGGTTTGATGGTCCTGCTTGGTGGATGGTTGTAGTGGTGGTTGCTGTGGTGAATATGGGTGGTTGGATATGAGTGAATGGTGAAGGGTTGGCTATAGTGGTGGAGGTTGGGAGTGTAGTAGTAGTGGTAGGGGGTGTGATAGTGGTGGTGGTGGTTGTGGCAGTAATGGTGGCTGTGGCAGTGGTAGTGGATGTGGTCAATGTAAATCTTGGCCTCTTACCCTTTTTGCCATAAGGGTGAGCCATTCACTTCTTCCTAGAGCCCTTAGAAATAGAGGCTCCCCCTTGGCTGCTGGCTGGTCCGGGGTATACAAAGGATTTGTATTAGCAGTAGTGGCATCCCTAGACTCCCCTTGGCGTCCTTAAACCACCCTGAGCCCTCTATTAGTGGCTATGACCCGGCTCTCCACCATCCGCACCAGAGGCTCCTCGTCAGACTCCTCCTCCTCCATCAGGAAATCAGGGTGAATGGGAACAGACTCGGGTCCACCCGTACCATCACCTCCTTGATCATCACCGTGGTCATCACCGTCAGAATCAACGGAGGGTAGAGCAATCTGCTCAACATCAGAATCACTATCGTCATGGCGCCACTTCCTCCTAGCTGGCGCCACATACTCTGCATTGGCCAGATGGCCGAACAACCTCCTCACCGGGGGCTTCACTTCTTGCCCCGGTAGGCCTTCATCCTACAGAGGGTGGTGTCATCCATGACCTCAAGACTAATTGCATCATGACTATCCTTAGGTAGCGAAGGAAGCTTCTTGTCAATAATCATCTGTAGGAATCGGGGGTACATGCAGAACCCTTCCTTGTCTTTGGCCTCTATGTTCTCGATCAGATAAGAGAAGATCATGCAGGAGAAACCGAAGGGATAGTTCAGTACTAGTGCAACGTATGCATTCTGATTTGGTCGGAGAGGTCGTCAAATCCTCCACGCCTGTAGGCTATGCACTTTAGGATCATATGTGCTAAATACTTAAATTGAGGGCAAATGTTACTCTTGTTCAGTACCCCGGCATTTAAGTCACCGGCATACTTGATCCTCATAAAGCATCCTCGGACAGTCAGGGGATTTAACTTAGTTGGGTGGCTTCCGTCCTCACCCAAACCTAAGACCCATCTCAATTCCTCCTCAGTGATCACTATCTCTTGACCCAAGATTGAGCTTCATATACAATGGGGTTCAACTGATCTGTCAACCCTGGCACTCTCCCAGAATGACTACTGGATGGACCCGTAAGGTGTGCACGGAGTCGAGATAGCCTTGAAGATTTGTGAATGGCGCAGAAAAGCTATAATCCCTGAGAACTCAGCAACGTTCCGGGATGTAGGATCAAGTTGGGCACAGATGTTGTGCTTGGTGTTCATAGTCCACTTTTCTGCCATGTTTCTGTAACATAAGACACATAAACATAAGATTAATCCATAATAGAAACACTTGAAACTTAAAATGTTTTGAAATCAGTCTAGTTCAATTGTGCGATTGAACCATACGATTGAGTTCAGTTGGTTGATTGAGTATGCGACTGAGTTCAATCGGGCGACTGAGCATGCGGCTAAGTTCAATCGGGCGATTGTGCATGCGGCTTAGTTCAATTGGGAGATTGTGCTCATACGCCTAGTTCATTTGGCCGATTGAGTCATTTGCCCAGTTCATTCTGCCGATTGAGTCACTCGCCCAGTTCAATCGTGAGATTGAAGTTCATTCGGAGTGACCAGTCGCATAGCTCTCTGTTCAACACTTTAACCTTGAATCTAGGTCAAAACTTGAAGTTAAACATTGTATTTAGACTCATTAGACTCGCAGGAACCCTAATTGTCATAGTATGTCTTTCATTTTAACCATTATGCACGTTTATGTGGTCTATTTGATGGTTGTTACAGATATCTTGAATTTTAATCAATTGGATCTGTTAGGGTTTGAATACATCGAGCATTATGTACGATTTTAATCACTCATTACCTACATATGATGCGAAAACACGTCAGTAACACAATAGTGGTGAGAAATCAACTCAATCAAATTTTGGCAGAGTGTATTAGCTTTCGGGCGATTTTAGGGCGATTGAAGAGTGATGAAGTTATGCGACCGACTTTAGCCTTATTTATACTGATTTTATCTTTAGTCAGGCGACTGGATCCATTCGCACGCTTCATTCGGGCGACTGGGATTCAGTCGTGCGGCTGGATCAGTTGGTCACATCCATTCGTGCAATTGGCTTATAACTCATGATCTAGTCGTGCGAATGGTTCATTCTCATTCTCCATTTGTGCGACTGGTCCATACTTATGGTCCAGTCATGCAAATGGTTCATTCTCTTTCTCCATTTGTGCGACTGGTCCATACTTATGGTCCAGTCGTGCGAATGACTCTGACTTGTTAATTTGACATTATGCACTTGCAAACACTTATCCTTTTATCAATAGATAAAATGTTATCAGCAATGATCATCTCAGACATGACCTTTTTAAATTGAAAAACTTGTTGATCACATCAAACGTGATCCTTTTACTTAGAACGAATTTGTCACCTTAGACGTGACTCGTTTTTATTTTTGAATGTTTTGGTCACCTCAAACGTGACCTTTTTTTGTGAGTGATTCACAGGTTAAGTCTCGATGCCTAGTCCGACTTTTATCTACTAAATGACTAAAATGAAAAGAAATAAAGCATCTACAAAATTTAACAAACAAAATTAAGACATATTTTTGTATTTTTGATTAGAGATGGATATTAAACCTATTAGATTAAATCTAATCGATTTTAATTCTTGGACAGCACAGCTTCAATTCCTGTTTATCATTTCTGAACTATTCATTTTGGAATCATACAGGTAGATCAGAATCACTTGGGACATTTTAATAAACTATCTTGATGCTAGATCCTTGTTTTCACTGATAGTCAATAGAAATTTTAGGAAATCATACTAGAGCCACAAGATGCACACAATGATTTTGACTTTCAAGAACTGCAGCTTACGATGATTGTCAGTAGACTTGTCCTCTTAAATCCATAGATAGACTTTTGACACACACTGGTGATGAGTTTAGGTTTAATTATTTCAACAAGCATTTGTGGATCCCACACTCATGGTAATCAATGTTCCTCAGGAGATTTTTTAGCGAT
The DNA here is from genome assembly GCA_018326385.1 of Flaveria bidentis. Taxonomy (NCBI): domain Eukaryota; kingdom Viridiplantae; phylum Streptophyta; class Magnoliopsida; order Asterales; family Asteraceae; genus Flaveria; species Flaveria bidentis. The sequence continues at coordinate 14,415 of BJCM01208990.1, read as the reverse complement.
CTATGGGTATATTTCAAGAGGAAACTATTCTAAGAGGTTTCAAAGAGATGCCAGCCCTCAGGTCATTGCCATCGCAGAGTAGAGAGGCACAAACAACAATGAAGTCAAGAATATTTAGGTTATGCTTATCCTCAGGTTAGTGCCACCACACAACGGAGAGGCACACAACCTATCTTCTTGTTTGAGCAATTATTTTTCTTTTTGCACATATCGCACCGACAACATAAGTTATTAGCTAGACTGCTTTATGCATTTTTCATGTGCTTTGTTCATATTTTATGGTCGTCCGCACACATATGTGGCGTTTATTTTGCTCTTCACCCCTTATTAGAAAAGTGTTGATTGTGTTAACCAGGGATAAGATGGGAACCCATAGCAGGTTAAACAACTTAGTTTGTAATTGGAACCACCAATGAGGTCTACTTGTCTATTGTGTTGAATCTACTGACACATCATATAATGAACTGGCAGCCTCTAGGTCTACTTTCTCTATTTAACCTTGGTAGCCTACTAGTTTTACTATCATTCTTCCTTTTATTTTGCTTAGACTTTTTAGACTTAAACTTTGAATTTTGCATCTTAATCAGTTAAACTTTTTGAAGTCCCAAATAACTTGTTCCCTGTGTACTATCATTTTCCAAATTCGTTGAATCAGTATCACAGATTTGATTTCTTTCCTTTTGGCTAAGCTTTGCTCCTCCCTCGTTTTTTTCTAATAATTAAATAAAACTACTAAATTAATACTAATCTAACCTATTCTCCCTCTAAAATTCTAAAACCGAAAAAGTTTTTGTGTATTGAATTTTAATAGGCGAAGAAATAATAAATAAAATAAAATGAAATAAAATAATAAATAAAAAATAACTCTACTCGTCAGATTATGGACTTTCATCTTCTAGAATCACTTCACATTTCTTTTTCATGCTGTTGACCTCTAACATATATAAAAATCTCGGTTTATCAAATGCTTTTGTGTAGAGATCAGCGCGTTGAAAGTCCGTATTAATTTTAACCACATCGATTTAATTCTTTTCAAAACAATCACGTATAAAGGGATATTTAATCCTGATGTATTTAGTTTTAAGATGTTGGACCGGATTTTTAGTTACGGCAATAGCAGCAAAATTATCAACAAAACAAGGAGTGTTAGAGAATTTCAAATCGTAGTCATGCATTTGCTATTGAATCCAGATGATCTGTGAACAACAACTTGCAGCAGCAATGTATTCAGCTTCACATGTTGACAGAGCAATAGAGGTCTGCTTCTTACACTGCCAGGTGACTAACCGTCTACGAAAGAATTGACACCCTACTGATGTTGACTTATAATTCATTTTGCAGCCGACATAATCCGAATCGCAATACGTTGTAAGCTCAAAGTCATCGTCATGAGGATACCACAACCCTAGTGTTGGAGTACCCTTCAGATAACGAAATATCCTTTTAACTCCTATGAGATGGTTGACTTTCGATTTCGCATGATATCTAGAGCAGAGACACGTCGCGTACATGATATCAGGTCGTGAGGCAGTGAGGTACATGAGGGATCCGATCATTCCTCGGTACATGTTGGCATCCACCAGATCACCATTTTCGTCGGGTGCCACATCGTGGTTTGTAGCCAGTGGAGTCCCAGCTGCCGAAGCATTCTCCATATTGAACCGACTGAGGATATCGCCTACATACTTGGTCTGATGTAGAAATATTCCCTTAGGTGTCTGATCCACCTGTAATCCGAGAAAGAACTTCATCTCTCCCATGGCACTCATCTCAAATTCAACATTCATTACTGCTTCAGAGTCTTTACATAATGCTTCATTTTTGGACCCAAAGATTATGTCATCTACATAGATCTAAACTAGCAGTAAGTCACCATCCTTTTCTTTGATGAACAGTGTACAGTCAATCACTCCTCTGCGAAAGCCGTGTTTCACAAGATGAGTCGAGAGCTTTTCATACCATGCTCTTGGGGCTTGGTGGAGCCTGTAGAGAGCCTTATCCAGCATGTAAACTCTGTCCCGATGATACGAATCCTCAAATCCTTTAGGTTGATTGACGTATACTGTCTCCCGAATTTCACCATGAAGGAATGCACTCTTTACATCTAATTAATAAACTTTGATCTTCATGTAAGATGCATAGGCTAGGAAGATACGGATTGCTTCCATTTTTGCCACAGGTGCAAACACTTCATTGTAATCAATACCCTCGACTTGTCGAAATCCTTGAACTACAAGTCGAGCCTTGTTTCTTATTATTACCCCTTGGTCATCTTTCTTGCACTTCAAGACCCATTTGGTGCTCATCACCTTAGCACCTTTTGGTTTATCCACAAGTGTCCATACCTCTAACTTCTTAAATTGAAGAAGTTCCTCTTGCATGGCACTGACCCATGCCTCGTCATTTAGAGCTTCACTTACATATTTTGGCTCAAATTGAGACACAAAACATCAATATGCACCATCGTGAAGATATCCCTTTTCCATTACTGAGGCATAATCAGCTAAGTATAGCTGATTTCTAGTCTGTACTCCTAATCAAACATCACCAATGACATTGTCCAAAAGATGATAAGCATTTAGTCGTGATCCAGGAGTGGTGGGAACAACTACCTCATTATTCAGATTGTGAACACTAGTTTCAGTATCTGAGGCTGTGGGGGTGTGAGGTTTCGAAGTGTTAGAGGAATTAACATCAGATGCTTGTGTACTTGCTGTAGTAGGAACCTGTTCTGCCTGATCCACCTGATCATTCTCCATGTCTTCATCATCAGAGGAGGAGTCACTTATCTCAAGTGCTCCCCCTAAAGAACTAGAAGACTCATCTTGTGAAGCTGAGGTTGTCGGGTCCAGTGATGGTGTGTTTAACACATTGTACATCATTCAGGTCGATAACTCATCCTTAGGATGGGAGAGAGGGATGTTGAAGGATTTAAAGAATCCATCATAGTCGAAAAAGAAAGAGGGTCCTTTTCCAGCAAGAGGGGTGGTGTATTTCTGTACATCAACGTTGCACCACACTTCTACTTGACCCGTTGAGTTGTTATACTCTCTTATTCGGTATGTTGTATCCTAGGAAAATCCCTTCTTTGGCCTTCTCGCTGAACCTCCCTAACTGAGTTTTCTTCAGTAGCGTACATGGTGCGCCAAATGGTTCGAGGTACTCCAGATTCGGTTTACGTCGCTGGAGCAACTCATAGCAAGTTTTACCATGACGTTTAACCACCAAGACTCGATTGAGGGTGTAACATGCGTTAGCTACTGCCTCGTTTCGAAATTGGATAGGCAATTTCGAGTATGCTAGCATCGTCCGGGCTGTCTCTATCAAGCTTCGATACTTTCTCTCAGCAACTCCATTCATTTGAGGAGTGTAGGAAGATGTGAACTGATGCACAATTCCTTTTTCTTTGCAGAATGCCTCCATCCACTGGTTCTTGAACTCGGTACCGTTGTCTGAGCGAACTTGCTTTACCTTGAGCTTGTAGAGTGACTCCAATGTAGTTACCAGCTCTTTGAATGATTCAAATGTCTCTGATTTGGATTTCAGAAAAATCACCCAAGAAAATTTTGAGTAATCATCCGTAACTACATAGCAGTACAAATCGCCGGCAATGCTCTTTGTATGAACTGGCCCAAACAGATCCATGTGAAGAAGCTCAAGCGGTAGGTCAATTGAGTCAACTGTCTTTTCCTTATGAGACTTCTTTGTCTGTTTCCCTTTCTTACACGCGACACAAAAATCTGGTAATTGGAAGTTCTTAACATTTACATCACGCACTAGATCATTCTGGCTCAAGTGATTCATCTTTCGTGGATCAATGTGTCCCATTCTCCTATGCCAAGAGATGGAGTCTTTCTCTGTTGCCTTTGAAAATAAGCATTGTACATTATGATCGGTTTTGGAGGCCCTTGATAGGTCCCAGACATATAAATCGTTATATCTTGAAGCTGACATTAAGGCTTGGTCCTCCGTGATAACATAGTCCTTTTTTGGGAACATAGCACTTCTTGTTGTCAAATACAACCTTGCATTGTTTGTCACATATCTAGGAGACAGAAAGTAAGTTATTTTGTAGTTGTTGAACGTAGTTTACCTTATCCAACGTAACTTTCTGGTTTTCCACTTCGCCTTGTGCAGTGATATATCCTCCTTTATTTCCAGCAAATGAAATGTGTCCCCCTTTAATTTGTTTGACATTAGACAGGAGAGACAGGTTCCCAGTCATGTGCCTTGATGCCCCGCTATCAATAATCCAAGTATTTGTAGAAGCACTATAGCGGACACCCTGCACATTCAAAGGAAATGATTAGTTTAGGTTAAGCACCCAAGCTTTAACTGGCTTGGGTGACCCAGAGGAATCATATATCATCAACTCAACCCACTGTCCATTTGAGGGTGAGGGCATATCGTTCTTCTTATTGTTCTCATTATCAGACATTTGACTTGACTTTTCTTTCCATAAGCCAGTTTTGTGTAAGGCATGATTGTGATAAACAGACGATTGGCTTATGGTTTGAACTTTAGGTTCATAGATTCTTTTTGGTAGAGTAATTGAACTCCTTTTTGAAGAACTTGGTTTAGTATCATGAAGTTCAACTTTCTTGGTGTCTGATAATATGGACAATTAGAAGCAATGTGTCCTCTCTTTCCATAATTATAGCAAGATCTTCCTTCTACATGTTGGGAAAATAGTCTCTGTGGGGAAGTGTGTGATACCGGTGTGACTTTGGTCTGGTTTGGTTTGGATACTTCTTGTTTAGATGTTTTAATTTCTTTAACAAAACTAATTGTTTGAATGTTTTTAACATCTTTAGACTTTTGTTTATTTGGAGTGTGACGTGGAGCACGTGGTTGGTTAATTGGTTTGGTCGCTTTGGGTTCAGAAATAGACATGTTCGAACCTGACTTAACATTAACTTTTTCAAACTGTTCTTTCAAATTCATAATAGACATCTTACCTTTAGATTTCAAAGTGGCCTCCTTCTGTTTAGTGACATTTTCCACAGGTTTACTCATTGAATCTGGATCACTAACTAGAGAAGTGGACACCACATGATCCTTAATAGGATTATTATTTACTGGTCTACATTTAGCATTTAACACTATCTCATGTGGTGGTGGTACCACTTTGTAACCCAACCCCTCCCCGTTATTTCGTTCTCTCACTAAGTGTTGAACTATGTGAGAAGAACCGGTCCAGCTGTGTAGTTTTTATTTTAATGAGTTTACTTCACCTTCCAAAACTGCTTTTTCTTTCTTAGTTTCTTCCAGGGAGTTTAAGTAGAACTTTATGTCATTTGCTTGATTAAAAGCAACAACTTTGGTTTCTCTTAGTTATTTATTTAAAAGTTTTATTTTCTCTTTATAACTATGCTCATTATGTTTCAAAATTTGATTAGCTTCTGTACACAGTTGTAAGTCATTTACTAAGCTATCATTGTGATCTAATAATCTAGCAAATTTTAAATCTATGCTTTCTCTAAATTTGTTACATTCATTACAAGCATGATTTTCAAAGAGTTGGTCTTTTGTACTTACCTGTGAAGACTCGGTTGAATCTGCCATCAATGCAGAGTTTGACTCCTCAGATGCTGGAGATTCTGAACACGTAGTTTTGAGATCGTCTTCAATTAGGTGATTGACCACATTTACAGTATCTTCATGATCTGACATCACTAGTTCAACTGCGATTTCACCTTCACTTGTAGTATCATCATCCAAACCCTCAACATTTTCAATGTTTGACTCACCCGGAGATACAAACGAAAGGTCCAATCTTGACCTTCGTCGTCTTGTGCAATTAAAGCCTTTGTATCTTTGCTTGACGAGGAAGCTCGACTCGTGGGTTTGTCTTGATGGTGGAAGGATAACAAAGGATTCCCGTTACCTATCTTCTTGGGCTTTACACATTCATGTTTGAAGTGCCCCTTTTCTCCACAGTTGAAGTAGGTAACTTTGGTTTTGTCAAAACCAAAAGTTGTATCCTTTGTGGCTATCAAGTTCTGTCCATGTAGATACATGTGTACCTAGTTTATGAGCTTAATGTAAAATGTCTTTATTGTCTTACACATATGTAATAGAATGGGTACTTAATGAAATACAATGTGTGGTTGTGCTTATAATGTTTATTATTTCATTGATTAGTAGATTAACCCTTATTGAACTGACTATATAGGTTTGTGGTTGTTTGAATTAATCTTAGTAATGTAATGATTAAGAAATATATTCAAACATAATAATATGAAGTTCTCATGCGAATGGCCCATACTAATGGACCATACGCTTGAACAACTTCATACGAATGACTCAGTCGCACTACTGAACTAGGAGACCGGATCAGTCGCATGATTGTAATATGAGATTGGCTTAGTCGCACGACTGAACACTCAGTCGTGCGAATGGATCAACTGCATGGCTCAATCGCACGACTGAACCTTGCTAATGGTTCAGTTGCACGAATGAGAAACCCTAACCTATAAATACCACTTAAATCGTCGAAAAACAAAACACTTCGAATACATACGTACCCTAGCCGTCTAGAGACCTCTAAGAACTTGTTCCAAGTTCATAGATCGCACTAGATCGGTTACCAATCGTTCTTAACATTTAGATTCAATCTAAAATTGTTTCTACATGCGTTCTCACTGATAGGATCGCCAATCAAATAGGATTCCGTACTATTTGATTCGGTATAGATATATATCAGTTAGTACATCGTCTAGTACACGATCCTAACAAGTGGTATCAGAGCTTTGGCTCTTGATTTACGTGTGATTCAATCGTTTTTTATACAAAAATTGTGTTTTTTCACTAAAAAATCAATCTTTTTGTGTCAAACGGTGCTTTAGACTTCTCTAGTTCGTAAAGTTAACTTTTTCTGGCATACGGCAATTAGAGTTAGTGAGAAATTCGAGTTTTTGCGACCAAAATACCTTAAACCTTCGAATTCTCAAAATCCAGCAGCTTCAGTCGCCCGATTGACTCAATCGCACGACTGAGTTTATACGCATCCCTCATACGCACGATTGGACTCATTCGTACGACTAAACTATCTAGTCGTATTGTTCGTTCACACCTGTCCATTCGCCCGATCGATTCATCCGCATTGGTTCATTCGCCCTTTTGAGCCATCTGCATTGTTCAATCGCCCGAATAGCCCAATCGCACACCTCCATTCACACTACTAAAGCAGTTTGTTCCAAAGTTTAAAGTTAATAGTAATGGAGGATCAGTATTTAGCATTCACCGCGGGGAGAGACTCAAGGATCCAGAATCTATTGCTTCTGGAAAATGAAGTGGGGAATCACAACAAACCTCCTAAACTAATTACGTTAGATGATTACCCACAGTGGAAGCAAAGATTTGAGATTTACTTGAATGGTGTAGATCCCAATCTGAGGGAGTCGATAGAGACGGGGTATAGCATGCATGTAGGAGCAGATGGAGTCAAACTTACATTAGGGGGCATGACTGATAGACAAAAGGTTAAGTACAATTCTAAGAAGAAAGTTTATGCATTGCTCACTCAGTAAATTCCGAAGGACTTTTTCCATCAATTTTCTGAGAACAAGCAAGCAAAGAAGCTGTGGGATGCATTGGAAAAGAGGTATGATGGAAATACATCATAAAAAGCTCTAAAGGCTAAAGCGTTGAAGAAGGAGTTTGACAACTTCTCATCAATGGGAAAAGAGAGCTTGGACGATGTATTTGATCGGTTCTATCACTTGATGAGTGAGCTGCACACTCATGGAGTCACCACTTCTATGGAAGACAAAGTCTCAAACTTTGTAGATAGGTTGCCTGAAAAGTAGGTTTCTTTTGTCTCCAACCTCAGACAGAATGATATGCTCGCGAAGTTAGGCATCAATGACTTCATTCTGAAGCTGAGAGAGGAGGAATTGAGGATGAAGTACAGGGCATAAAAGTCTACGTATGATTAGAACCCAGCCTTTTACAACTCAACTCTTCAAGCCAAAACGTCTGGAGCTCCACTACAAACAGCTTTTGTGTCGAGTTCAGCTGGTCCATCTCAAACCTCTTCTTCAGGATCTGACACGTCAGGGTCGTCTAGTACCCAATACATCGCACCTGAAGCAAATGCTACAAAACTGAAGACCGAGAATCTCGGGAATGTGACAGTTGTGGTAGCAAAAGAGCACATGGACCTCTTAGCAGCGGTAGTTCACTCCTATGATGGGCTAGTTGCTAGGAAAATTGGGAACTGCCATCTGGCAGATGAAGACTACGAGCAGGTAAACGACACAGAGCTTAAACGGATGGACATAATGTGGGCCTTAGCCAGTGCTGTCCGGAGAGCTAAGAAGTTTGTCAAGAAAACCGGACAGAACTTGGTCGCTACTAAGGACACAACTTTCGGTTTTGACAAATCCAAGGTTACCTGCTTCAACTGTGGGGAAAAGGGGCACTTTAAACGTGAATGTGTGAAGCCCAAAAAGATAGGAAATGGGAATCCTTTCTCATCCTTTAATCATCAGGATAAACCCATAGTTAGTCCTACTTCGTCAAGCAAAGATCCTAAAGCCTTGACTGCTCATGATGACGAAGGACAAGATTGGAGCTTTCGGTTTGTGTCTCCGGGAGCTTTCGGTTTGTGTCTCCGGGAGAAACAATGGAGAGGGGTTGGGTTATAAAGTGGTTCCACCACCACATGAGACCTTGATGAATGCTAAAAGTAAACCAATCAATAACAACCCCATCAAGGATCATGTGGTGTCCACTCCTCTAGTAAGTGATCCGGATTCCATATGTAAACCTAATGAATCAGGAACTAAACTAAAGGAGGCCACTTCAAAATCACCAGGTAAAATGCCCTGTGTCAATCTAGATGAACAATTTGAAAAGGTTAAAGTTAAGTCTGGGTCAACTAAGTCTAATTCTGAACCCAAAAAGACAAAACAAGTTAACCACCCTCATGCTTCATGTTTAAGTCCAGAGAAACAAAAGGTAAAAGATGTTAAAAACGTTCAAATAATTAATTTTGTTAAACCAGATAAAACATCTAAGCAAGAAATGCCAAAACCCAAACAAAACATTATCACACGTGTGTCCCACACTTCTCCACAAAAACATTTAAATCGACAAGTTGAAAGCAGAACATGCTAGAACTGTGGAAAGTATGGACACATTGCGTCTTTTGTCCTTATTATCAGACGCCAAAGAAGAAGGTTGAACTTTATGACACTAAAGTAAGCTCTTCCAAAAGAAGATCCATGACTCCACCAAGAAGGGTGAGTGAACCTAAAGTTCAACCTATCAACCAATCGTCTGTTTATCACAAACAGGCCTTACATAAGACTAGCTTATGGAAAGAGAAATCTCTCCATGAATTTGATAATGAGAACAAGAAGACTATAGATCTTCCCTCATCCTCAAAAAGTCAATGGGTGGAATTTATTATGTGTGATGCCGATGGGTCACCCAAGCCAGTTAAGGCTTGGGTCCCTAACCTCAACTAATGATTCCCATTGAATGTGCAGGGTGTTTGCTATAGTGCTAAAACAAATACTTGGATCGTAGATAGCGGAGCATCTAGGCACATGACTGGAAACCGGGCACTCTTTTCAAACGTAAAACAAATTAAAGGAGGTCATGTTTCCTTTGCATGAAATAAAGGAGGTTACATTACAGCTCAAGGGGAGGTAGGGAACGAGAAAGTAAAGTTTGATAAGGTAAACTACGTTCAACAACTTCAAAACAATTTACTTTCTGTGTCCCAAATATGTGACAAGGGTTTTAAGGTAGTTTTTGATAACAAAAAGTGTTATGTCCTGAAAAAGGACTATGTTATCCCGGAGGACCAAGTATTAATGTCTGCCTCAAGATATAATGACCTTTATGTCTTGGATCTATCAAAGGCCTCTACAACGGATCATCAAGTACAATGCTTCTTGTCAAAATCTACCGAGAAGGATTCAATCTCCTGGCATAGGAGAATGGGACACATCAATCCACAACAGATGAATCACTTGATCCAGAATGATCTAGTGTGGGGAGTAAACGTCAAAAACTTCCAACTCCTGGATTTTTGTGTCGCCTGCAAGAAAGGCAAATACACAAAGAAGTCTCATAAGGAAAAGAAGGTTCATTCCATTGAACTGCCACTTGAACTTCTTCACATGGATCTGTTTGGTCCAGTCAGTACAAGAAGCATCGCGGGCGACTTGTACTGCTATGTAGTTACAGATGACTACTCAAGATTCTCTTGGGTGATGTTTCTGAAATCCAAATCAGAAACATTTCATTCAAAGAGTTAGTAACTATATTGGAGTCTCTCTACAAGCTGAAGGTAAGACAGGTACGCTCAGACAATGGAACCGAGTTCAATAACCAATGGATGGAGGCTTTCTGCAAAGAAAAGGGAATTGTGCATCAGTTCACATCCATCTACACTCCTCAGATGAATGGCATTGCTAAGAGAAAGAATCGCAGCTTAATAGAGACTACACGGACAATGCTAGCAGACTCGAAGTTGCCTATCCAATTTTGGAATGAGGCAGTTGCCAATGTGTTTTACACGTTAAATCAAGTTCTGGTAGTTAAACATCAAGGCAAGACATGTTACGAGTTACTTCAACGACATAAACCAAATCTGGAGCATCTTGAACCGTTTAGCGCACCGTGCACACTACTGAAGAAAAATCAGGAGGGAAAGTTCAACGAGAAGGCTGAAGAAGGAATCTTTCTTGGATACAACATACCGAATCAGAGAGTTTACAACAACTCAACTGGTCAAGTAGAAGTGTGGTGTAATGTCGACATTAAGAGATACACCACCCCTCCTGCTGGAAAAGGACCCGCTTTCTTTTTCGACTATGATGGCTTCTTCAAGTCCTTCAACATCCCTCTCTCCACCTTTGACGATGAATTAGCAACCAAAATGATGTTTGATGTCTTAAACACACCATCACAAGACATCACATCATCTGGTTTACAAGGTGAATCGTCTAACCAGTCAGGGGGAGCACTCGAGGTAAGTGACTCCTCCTCTGATGATGAAGCAGTGGAAAATGACCAAAACAATCAGGAGGAACAGGTTCCCATTCCTGCAAGTCCACAAGCATCTGACATTGATGCCTTTGAGTCTTTGGAACCTCACACTCCTTCTACCTCAGATACAGAACCAAATGTTCATAATCTTGGTTTTAAGGTAGTTGTTCCCATCACTCCTAGATCACGCCTAAATGTCTATCATCCTCTGGACAATGTCATTAGAGATGTCAGATCAGGAGTTCAGACTAGAAATCAGCTATATTCAGCTGATTATGCCTCGGTAATGGAAAAAGGGTACCTTCACGATGGTGCATATAATTGTTTTGTGTCTCAGTTTGAGCCAAAATACGTCAGTGAAGCCCTGAATGATGAGGCATGGGTCAGTGCCATGCAAGAAGAAGTTCTTCAGTTCAAGAAGTTAGGAGTATGAACACTGGTGGATAGGCCTAAATATGCTAAAGTCATTGGCACCAAATGGGTCTTGAAGTGTAAGAAAGATGACCAAGGTGTCATCATCAGGAACAAGGCTTGACTTGTAGTTCAAGGATTTCAACAAGTCGAGGGAATAGATTACAATGAAGTATTTGCACCTATGGCGATAATGGAAGCCATCCGTATCTTCCTAGCCTATACCTCTTACATGAAGATTAAAGTCTATCAACTGGATGTTAAGAGTGCATTTCTTCATGGCGAAATCCGGGAAATAGTGTATGTTAGTCAACCCAAAGGATTTGAGGATCCATATCATCGCGACAGAGTTTACAAACTAGATGAGCCTTGCCACAGGCTTCATCAAGCCCCGAGAGCATGGTATGAGAAACTCTCAACTCCCCTTGTAAAACACGGATTTCGCAGAGGTGTAATTGACTGTACATTGTTCATCAAAGAAAAGGATGGTGATCTGCTGCTTGTTCAAATTTATGTTGATGACAAAATCTTCGGTTCCAAGAACGAAGAATTATGTAAAGAATTTGAAGCAGTAATGAAGGCAGAATTTGAAATGAGTGTCATGAGAGAGATGAAGTTCTTTCTCGGGTTACAGGTGGATCAAACACCAAAGGGGATATTCCAACATCAAACCAAGTATGTAGGGGATATTCTCAGTCGGTTTGATATGGAGAATGCTTCCGCAGCTGGGACTCCACTTGCTAAAAACCATGATGTAGCACCCGACGAGAATGGTGATCTGGTTGATGCCACCATGTACCGAGGAATGATTGGATCCCTCATGTACCTCACTTCCTCAAGACCTGATATCATGTACGTAACGTGTCTATGTTCAAGATATCAGGCAAAACCAAAAGTTAACCATCTTATCGGTGGTCAAGAGGATATTTCGTTATCTGAACGGTACACCTACACTTGGATTGTGGTATCCTCATGACGATGACTTTGAGCTTACCGCGTACAGTGATTCAGATTATGGCGGTTGCAAGATAAACTACAAATCTACCTCAGCAGGGTGTCAATTCTTTGGGAGAAGATTAGTCACGTGGCAGTGTAAGAAGCAGACATCAGTTGCATTGTCAACTTGTGAAGCTGAATATGTTGCTGCGGCAAGATGTTGTTCTCAAATCATCTGGATTCAACAACAGATGTGGGACTACGGTTTGCAATTTTCTAACACCCTTATCTTTGTTGATAATTCTGCTGCAATAGCCATTACTAAAAATCATGTCCAACATCCTAAGACCAAACACATCGGCATAAAATATCACATTATACGTGATTGCTTTGTAAAGAATCTAATCGATGTTGTTAAAATAAATACGAATTTTCAATGCGCTGACCTCTATACAAAAGCATTTGATAAACCACGTTTTCTATACTTGTTAGAGGTCAACGGCGTTAAAAAGAAAAGTGATGTAATTTCAGATGATGAGCATGCCTAGTCCGCTGTGTAAAGTCCAATTTTTGATTTTATTTTTTCTTTTATTTAGGATATTTCATTTAATTAATTTTATTGCTGTTATTTCTTCGCCTATTAAAATCCTAAAAATGAGGGAGGAGGACAGGCTAGCTGATAGAAATGAGATCGGCTCGGTGAAAACGATTCAATGACTGTGGAAAATGATAGTACATAGGATCAAAGCATTTGGGACTTTATAAGATTAAATTGAATTAGATGCAAAATTCAAATTATAAGTCTGAGAAGCCTGGGCAATATAAAAATAAAGATGATAGTACATTGGTTACTACTAAGGCAAAACAAAGAGTGTAGATCTAGAGGTTGTTAGACCACTATATGAGATGTCGGTAGATTCAACACATGTAACACCCGAATTTTTATTTATACAAAATGAAAAGAAGAGTAAATAGAAATAATAGATAATGAGCACAAGTGGAGGGGGATAGAGTGTACAAAGTATAAAAGTCTATTCTTTTATATTATAAATGGGTATGGCCTCCCATCTTAAAAGCAGAAAACTGCTTTTACTTTCAGAGGAAGAAGAAGAAGAAGAAAGCATTGGTTCTAGAGAGAGAAAGAGGAAGAAGCAGTTGCAAAGTTGAGTCTTCTCTTATATGAGCTCAGTTTCAGCTGGGTTTCGAATTCTTGACCGAAGTTCTTGCTGTTTAGTGTTTGTTTTCGGGATTCAAGAGCTGAATCGAAGGTGGGTCTCAAACTGGAAGTGTGTTGCTCAAAGGCTGCTCAAGGTGAGTTTCTAGAACCCTTCTTTTACTGATTTTCAACTTGTTTGGAGCTATTATGCATACCAAGGAATGTTTTCAAGTAAAACCGTGAGTTTCAGCCTTATGTTCGAAATGATGTATGTATGTATGCATGATTTAGAGTATGATTATGGGTTAGAGTTGCTGTTTAGCATGTTTAGGTGCCCCTGGTATGTTAGATTTGTGCTTGGGTAGTGATAGAATGATAATCGAGTGACGTTGTTAGCATAGAAAATATTTTTAGAAGGTTCTGATGCGCCTAAACAGTGGCCCATGCGCCCAGCATGTGGCCATGCGTCTAAGTGTTGGCCATGCGCCCAAGAGTGGGTCATGCGCCTAAATAGTGGCCCATGCACCCAGCATGTTAGCCAGACGCCTAAGTGTTGGCCATGGGCCCAAGAGTGGGCCATGCGCCTAAATAGTGCCCATGCGCCCAAGTCTTAAAACGCCTAAGTGTTGGTGATGCACCTGAACAGGTGCCATGCGCCTGCATAGTGGCAAAGCGCCTGAACAGGGTATAAGCGCCCAAATAGTGCCCATGCACCCAGACTATTTTACACTTAGAATTTTTATGCTCATACGCCTGAAGGGTCCCATGCGCCCATTTTGGACTTAGGATTTTCTAAGTGGTTTTAAAGGGAAAATGGGGAGATAGGCCTTGATATGATGTGATGACTTATGCTTGATGCATGTATGGTGATGTTGTATGTTTATAATTATGTGTATGTTCCTTAT
>BJCM01208988.1:0-12005 GCA_018326385.1 Flaveria bidentis | reverse complement strand
TAGGAAGGCTCAAGAGATCAAGGCCACTTTTGATTCTAAGCAGAAACAAGTTTTTATCTCTGTAGGATTTGAAGTGGTGAAGACTGAAGACATCAACCTAAACTCTTCTGCTAAGAGTTCTGGTTCATGTTCAAATCATCTCAGCACCAAGAAGAAGGCTGATTTGTTGTGTACCACTGCTACACAATGTAAGGCCCCGTTCCCAGGACACTTACAGCTGGTCAATCGTTGCACATAAAACATATAATTACATTAACTTTAACAAAATATTGCAGCGGAAACATTAAAATAACTTTTCATTCCAATATAAATGCTTTTTCAAATTAATACAACATTTGTTACAAAACATCATTTGTTCGCATTACAATGCAAAAACGTTATACAAAATAATGCCATGCAAAAGAGTCAAGTAGCCGCCCCATGACATCCTCAGCAACCTTTACCTGCCAACTGGAAAAACATAAAAGTCAGCATTGCTGATTGAGTTCTAGTTTTAAAATAAAACATGTTTTTCTTTCTTTTAAAACCGTTCTTTACTTTCTATCAAATCGTACTATACTTTCGTACATGATTACACATCGTACTACACATAGATAATATCATTATTATCTTCCTTTACTGTTCATCACTTTCTTTCTTTAAATTTTTATCTCTTTATCTCTTTCCGGATCAGTGTGATCAGCTATACCCCAAACGTATGCACAAAGCGGGTACTGGGCCAAAGATCATAAATGACTTCCATAACGCACATAGCCTGGCACTAGCACCGGGGCAAGGGACAAAGATCCCAACTGTAAACTACACCTCAAATGTATGCACAAAGCGGGTACTAAGACAAAGAACATAAATGACTTCCATAATGCACATAGCCTGGAACCAACACCAAGGTGAGTATCCACTATAATCCATGTAATATATCACTGGTCAGTCACAAATACTGGACCCCTACGTGTATCCTTATGGATTATTTAAACCACACACAATTGAGCTTACGACATTTTAGAGTCGTGCACCTCCGTACATTTTGCTTGCAAGCCTTTCTTTACTTTCTCTTTCATTACTGCATGCACCCTATCATTATGTTCCTCTTTTCATTATCTTTCACTTTACATTACATAATACTTTATCATTTCTTTCACAACTATAACACGTAAAGCCATGGGAAAGATAAACATACATAACATGGAACATAAACATGAACATACAAACATCGCCACACAAGGCACTATCATACATACATCATACATACCATCATGCATGAGCATCAATCATACATCATTCATACATTGCCCATCACATCATCTATGACTTCAAAAAGTCAACTTACATAGCTCCCGGGAACCTCCCAAGTCAAAGCCTACATAACACGTTTCCCCTAAAAATCAGAAAATATTCTAAGTCTTTAGGCGCATGGGCATTATGCAGGCGCATGGCCTTTCAGGCGCATGGGGAACACTTAGGCGCATGGACAACCTTCAAGCGCATGGGCATTATTGGGCGCATGGGCAACACTTATCATTTCTGGGCAACTCTAGGAGCATGGGCACTATGCAGGCGCATGAGTGCCTGGGCGCATGAACTGTCTGGGCGCATGGACACTTAGCCAATTTTAGCCTATTTCTAGGCATATGGGTACTATTCGGGCACATGAGGTTTTAGGCGCTTGGGACACTTAGGCAGTTATTTTTTGTTTTGCACATGGGCCACTATTTAGGCGCATGGGCAGTCTAATTCACACTTAACATCATAATTCAGTCCCCAAATATCACCTATCATGTTCTAAGCTTAAATCATACATTCTAAGCCTTAGAAACACAATCATAACATCATCATACAAATACATAGCCCAAAATCAAACCCCACCCACAACATACACACATACACAAATACAGGTATGAAACCCATCTATTATAAAAACATTCACACATGTATTTCCAGCCCCAAAGCAGTTTAAAACAAGTAAAAAGGGGGTTCCAGAACTCAACTTTGGAATCTCTTAGGTATGACTTCTTCCAAACCCGTTTGCAAATGAGTTCAACTGCCTAGAAACCCACTAAAGACATACCCAAACACACACAAACATACATAAGCATATAACCGAGGCTAAGGCCGCTTAAGAACATCATAAACACAAATTCTTACCTTGAATTTGAAATTTTGCTCTTGTTCTTCAAAGACCCGAGAGTTTTCAGCTCTCCTTCCTTTCTCTATCTAAAAATATCCGAAGATATGTATGAGAAGAGGGTCATGGGCGGCCATGCCACCTTTATCACCAACTTTTGAAGACTTTTGTCCTTTTTACACTTTTTACCCTTTAACTTGGGTAATATATCTTTTCTCTCTTTTTCCTTCACTTTATTCTTTCTTTCTTTGAGTTTTAAAATAACCGGGTGTTATAAGTCCACCCCCTTATATAGGTTTAGTCCTCGAAACCTGTTATTCCTCAAACAATCAAGGGTAATGCTGTCTCATTTCTCCTTTGTCTCCCACGTAGACTCGGATCCCTTCCTATGCTTCCATTGTACACGCACAAGAGGAACCACTTTATTCCTTAACGTCTTCTCTTTACAATCAATGATCGCCACTGGTTGTTCCACATAATTGAGACGTTCATCTACCTCAATATCCACCAGTGGAACAACCATACTCTCGTCTGCTAAATACTTTCTCAGATGAGATACATGGAATGTTGGGTGAATCCCACTTAACTCATCTGGTAACTCTAGTCTATAGGCCACCTCTCCTACTCGAGCAATAATTCGGAAAGGCCCTATGTACCTTGGGCTCAACTTGCCCCGCTTTCTGAACCGAATAATACCTTTCCAAGGTGAGACCTTCAACATAACTCTATCACCCACCTGGAACTCAATCGGTCTATGTCGTTTATCAGCATATGACTTTTGCCTATCTTTAGCTGCCTTCATAAAGGCTTTGATCCTTTCTAGTTTCTCAGTCGTAGCCTCGACCACTTCGACGCTCCCAAACTCTTTATGGCCAATATCACCCCAACACATGGGCATTATGCATCTCCTACCATATAGCATCTAAAAAGGAGGCATACCAATGCTGGCATGATAGCTATTGTTATATGAGAACTCAGCTAACGGTAAGTGGTCATCCCAACTTTCTCCAAAATCAATGACGCATGCCCGAAGCATATCTTCCAGCGTCTGAATCGTCTTTTCCGACTGACCATCCGTTTGAGGATGATAAGTCGTGCTAATATGTAACCTCGTCCCCATCGCATCATGGAATTTCTTCCAAAATTTGGATGTAAACCGCGTGTCACGATAAGACACAATAGACACAAGCAGACCATGACGAGTTAAAATCTCTTTAATGAACAGATCCGCCAACCTCTCGGATGAATATGTCTCGCGGATCGGTTGGAAGTGAGCGCTCTTCGTCAAAGGATCAACTATTACCCATATAGCATCATACCCTCATGCGGTACACGGTAGCTTTGTAATAAAGTCCATGGTGATATGCTCCCACTTCCATTCTAGTATATCCAACAGTTGGATCTTCCCATACAACTTCTGATGCTTTGCCTTCACTTTTAAACAAGTAAGGAATTTACTCACATACTCCGCCTAATCGCGTTTCATATCCGGCCACCAATAATCTTTCTTCATATCTTGATACATCTTCGTAGCACCGGGATGAATGGAGTACTAAGTTTTATGAGCTTCATCCATAATCTTCCAACGTAGATCCCCAAAACGTGGAATCCATATCCGTCTGAATTGAGTTCTAACACCGAGTGTGTTTTCACTCAACTCCGCGACTAGGCCTCTCATTCTTTCAGAGTTAAGATGATCTTCCTTCAATGCCTCATCTTGAAACTCCTTGACCTGCTTCATCACATCAAAGGTCATAATCAACTGGTACGCCTTCACCCAAATCGGCTCGGGTCTCTCTTTTCGACTAAGGGCATCTGCCACCACGTTGGCTTTGCCCAGATGGTAATGGATCTCGCAATAGTAATCTTTTATAAGCTCCAACCATCTCCTCTGCCTCATGTTCAAACCTTTCTGCTCGAAGAAGTACTTCAAGCTCTTATGGTCAGTGAATATGGTGCACTTCATCCCGTATAAGTAGTGCCTCCAAGTCTTTAACGCGAAGACCACAGCTGGTAGCTTTAAGTCATGAGTAGGATAATTAATCTCATGAACTTTCAACTGTCAGGATGCATAGGCTATAACATTTCCTCTCTGCATCAATACACATCCTAACCCTGAGTAGGAAGCATCTAAATAAACCACCATCTTCGCTCCCATCAGGTAACGATAAGACAGGAGCTTGAGTCAATCTCGCCTTTAGCTCCTCAAACACATTCTCTTGAGCTTGACCCCATACAAACCTTACATCCTTCCGGGTCAACTTGGTCAGTGGGGAGGCGATCTTAGAGAAGTCTTGTATGAATCTCCTATAATAGCCCGCCAACCTAAGAAACTACGAATCTCGGATGGCGTCTTTGGAGACTTCCATTGCATCACCGTCTCCACCTTTGCCGGGTCTACCATAATCCCCTCAGGATTCACTACATGACCCAAGAATTGGACTTCACGCAACTAAAACGTGCACCTGGAGAACTTGGCATACAACTTCCCCCTTCTTAATGTTTCCAAAACCTCCCGAATGTGACAGGCATGCTCTATCTTGCTCTTCGAATAAATCTGAATATCATCAATAAACATGATCACTGATTTATCCAACCTCGGCTGACACACTCGATTCATTAAGTCCATAAAAGCAGTTGGCGTATTGGTTAAACCAAATGACATAATGAGAAACTCGTAGTGTCCATAACGCATATGAAAAGCTGTTTTAGGAATATCCTGCTCTTTCACCTTCAACTGATGGTAGCCAGATCTAAGGTCTATCCTCGAGAACCAACTGGCACCCTAAAGCTGATCAAATAGGTCATCAATTCTCGGTAAGGGGTACCGATTCTTCACCGTCAACTTATTCAACTCACAGTAGTCAATACACACTCTCATGCTACCGTCTTTCTTCTTTACAAATAAGACAAAAGCACCTCAAGGCGAGATAGTCGGTCTAATGTACCCGTTATCAAGTAGCTCTTGCAATTACTCCATAAACTCTTTCATCTCATTCGGAGCCAACCGATATGGTGCCTTAGCTACAGGTTGGGCACTCGGTATCAAGTCAATCTGGAACTCGATCTCCCGGTCAGGTGGCACTCTTCATAAGTCTTCGGGAAACACATCTGGAAAGTCACACACCACCGGTACGTTGGTCAGTTGTGGTGTTGGCGTATCCATATCCTTCACATACGACACGTAGGCACTACACCCACACCTCATGCACTTTCCCGCCACCGCCATCGAAATCACTTTTGGGATCGTCATGACTCGATCACCGTAAACCTCCACCAAACTCCTGTCAGGTGCTGTCAATCGAATCATCTTCTTGCGACACATAATATTTGCCTTGTAGTCTACCAACCAATACATTCCTAGGATCACGTCAAACCCGCCTAAGGTCATCACAAAGGGTCTAGGAGGAAACTTGTGACCTTCTAGTTCCACGTGACAACCTTCTATTATCTTGGAAATCCTGATAGACTTACCTATGGCTGTTTCTACATCGAAGGGCATATCTATATTCTTACTACTAACAAGTAATTTAGCACATAAAGTAGCAGAAAAAAACTTTTACTAGCACCAGAATCAAATAATACCAAGGCTAAAGTTTGGTTTACTAGAAACGTACCTGACACAACATCGCGGTCTATGCTAGCCTCCTCCTACGTCATCGTGAACGCTCTGGCACTCGCCCTCTCCCCTTCTCCTCCAGCCTTCTTCACTCCCGAACCTTCAGCCCTTGGCTTCTCGCAGTCCCTACTCATGTGGCCCTCCTCACCACAGGTATAACACCTCCTTACTCCATAGTTCTTCCGCAGATGTCTGGTCCTTCCATAATGGAAATAGACATTGGATCCCACTCTACATTCCCCGGTGTGCTCTCGTCCACACTTAACACACCTCCTCAACCCCGCACCGAATGTGACCACATGTCGGTCATCCACCCGTGCACCTTTGGTGCTTGGAGCGGCTCTGCCATGTCCAAATCGCTTCCCATTCCAATTCCGATCACCACCACCTTTCTTGCTAGCTTCTGTCACCACCACAGTTCTTTCATCGTACAACCTCCCCGCCAAGTCAACCGCCGATCTAAACGTGCTTGGGCGGGCGGTGATCATGTGCCTGTGGATGTCTGCTGGCAAGCCCTGAATATACCTCTTGATCTTTCGTGACAGAGGTGTCACCTAATCAGGAACCAGCCGTGCCATCTCATTGAACTTAGTGGTGTATTGCTTATTGGTCATAGTCCCTGCCTCCAACTGTAGGAACTCCCTCTCAACTTTGTCCATCTCTCGGTGTGAACAGAACTCCTCAATCACCAGCCTCTTTAGTTCTGCCCACTTCATCCTTCCAATTGCCCGACTAACATCGACTTAGATGATATTGTCCCACCAGCACAAAGCCGAGTCCACAAACGAGTGGGCAGCAAACTTCACCTTCTGATCTTCCCGGAACTCGCTGATGTTGAGAACAACTTCCATCTCTCTCACCCACCGATGAGTAGTGCCAACAGTGCCGTTACCATCAAAAGTAGCGGGCTTGCATCTTTGAAATGCCCCGTAGTTATAGCCTTGTGCCGCCTCCTGCATAGGCTCTTCTTCCTCCTCCTCCTCATCATGGGAGAGAACCGTCTCAGTCTTTGGTCGCTCCCGTCCTCCCGAGGACCTATTCCTCTTCCTTTTTTCTCCTTCTTTTACAGCCTTAATCACTTCAGTCACCACAGACGGTAAGATCGTCTGCATGACCTGATGCACCTCTTCCACAACAGCCTCCTTCACTGAGGCTCTTAAGTTAGCACCCTCATCTCCGCCCTCTGGATGAGGGGTCTCAGGTTCTTCATGAACCACCTTTTTGACTCTAGGCCTTCCTCTCGTGACCCGTGGTTTAGTACCACGTCCACCACAACCTCCACCACATGAAGCTTTTGATGATCTACCACCGGCCATCCTCTAAACACACTATAAAATTCAAACACTAACACAGTCATTCAAGGGAATAGCTTAGTTCATGTCAAGTATAGTAAGTCTCTAATTTAAGTGGCCAGTTGTGATTAGCCACTTACTTTACTCTTCATAACCCAAGCATTACCTATCCTGACTACATCAATATTTAAATCTACTAAAGGCACACAGAACAAGTCACATAACATGCGCACAAAAAGCCGGTTAACATTAAGAAAATACCTAATGGCGCGTAGCTACTCGGACTGGCATCCCATCGCTTTCCGTACCATTTTCAATTTAAGTTTAGGTTTATTTTGAAAATTTACCCGTTTCACTTAAACTTTGGCTCTGATACCAACTTGTAAGGCCCGGTTCCCAGGACACTTACAGCTGGTCGATCGTCGCACATAAAACATATAATCACTTTAACTTTAACAAAATATTGCAGCGGAAACATTAAAATAACTTTTCTTTCCAATATAAATGCTTTTGCAAATTAATACAACATTCGTTACAAAATATCGTTTGTTCCCATTACAATGCAAAAACATTTAACTAAAGAATTCCATCCAAAAGAGTCAAGTAGCCGCCCCGTTCCATCCTCAGCAACCTTTACTTGCCAGCTAGAATCACATAAAAGTCAGCGTTGCTGAGTGAGTTCTAGTTTTAAAATAAAATAGGTTTTTCTTTCATTTAAAATCGTTCTTTACTTTCTATCAAATCGTACTATACTTTCGTACATGATTACACATCGTACTACACATAGATAATATAATTATTATCTTTCTTTACTGTTCATCACTTTCTTTCTTTAACATTTTATCTATTTATCTCTTTCCGGATCAATGTCATCAGCTATACCCCAAACGTATGCATAAAGCAGGTACTGGGCCGAAGATCATAAATGACTTCCATAACGCACATAGCCTGGAAACAGCACCGGGGCAAGCGACAAAGATCCCAACTGTATACTACACCTCAAACGTATGCACAAAGCGGGTACTGAGCCGAAGATCATAAATGACTTCCATAATGCACATAGCCTGGCACCAATATCAAGGTGAGTATCCACTATAATCCATGTACTATATAACTTGTCAGTCACAAAGACTGGACCCCTGCATGTATTCTTATAGGTTAGCTAAACCATACACAGTTGAGCTTACGACATTTTAGAGTCGTGTACCTCCGTACATTATGCTTGCAAGCCTTTCTTTACTTTCTCTTTCATTACTGCGTGCACTCTATCATTATGTTCCTCTTTTCATTATCTTTCACTTTACATTACATAATACGTTATCATTTCTTTCACAACTATAACACGTAAAGCCACAAGAAAGATAAACATACATAACATGGAACATAAACATTAACATACAAATATCGCCACACAAGGCACTATCATACATACGTCATACATACCATCATCAATGAGGATCAATCATACATCATTCATACATTGCCCATCACATCATCTATGACTTAAAAATTCAATTTACATAGCCCCCAGGAACCTCCCAAGTCAAAGCCTACATAACATGTTTCCCCCAAAAATCAAACAATATTCTAAGTCTTTAGGCGCATGGGCACTATGCAGGTGCATGGGGAACACTTAGGCGCATGGACAACTTTCAGGCACATGGGCAACACTTATCATTTCTGGGCAACTCTAGGCGCATGAGTGCCTGGGCGATGAACTTTCTGGGCGCATGGACACTTAGCCAATTTCAGCCTATTTCTAGGCGTATGGGTACTATTCGGGCGCATGAGGTTTTTGGCGCTTGGGACACTTAGGCAGTTATTTTCTATTGGACGCTTGGGCCATTGTTTTGGCGCATGGGAAGTCTAATTCACACTTAACATCATAATTTAATCCCTAAACATAACCAATCATGTTCTAAGCTTAAATCATACACTCTAAGCATTAGAAACACAACCATAACATCATCATACACATACATAGCCCAAAATCAAACCCCACCCACAACATACACACATGCACACATACAGGTATGAAACCCATCTTTTATAAAAATGTTCACACATGTATTTCCAGCCCCAAAGCAGTTTAAAACAAGTAAAAAGGGGGTTCCAGAACTCCCCTTTGCAGCCTCTTAGGTATGACTTCTTCCAAACCCATTTGCAATTCAGTTCAACCGCCCAGAAACCCACCAAAGACATACCCGAACACACACAAACATACATAAGCATATAACCAAGGCGAAGGACAGTTAAGAACATCATAAACATATGAATTCTTACATTGAATTCGAACTTCTGCTCTTGTTCTTCAAAGACCTGACAATTTTCAGCTCTCCTTCATTTCTCTCTCTATAAATATCCGAAGATATGTATGAAGAGAGGTTCATGGGTGGCCATGCCACCTTTATCACCAACTTTTGAAGACTTTTGTCCTTTTTACACTTTTTATCCCTTAACTTGGGTAATATGTCTAGTCTTTCTTTTTCCTTCACTTTATTGTTTATTTCTTTGACTTTTAAAATAACCGGGTGTTACACACAACTTGGACCATCCAACTCCAAGAATAGTTCACACCACAAAAGGACTGTCTCAGCATCTGCAAAGATGAAGGTGGAGAAAGGATGTGATCAAAATCAGTCTTGCTCTCAGAAAAAGGCTCTTGGGAAGAAGAAAATGGAATGTATCATGTGTGAAAGTACCTCTCATCTCGCTAAGGATTGTCCATGCAATCCAAAAGGTACTCTTCATATGATCAAGAAAAGGACTTCCAAGAGTTCCAAAAAGATTCCAGCTTTGGAAGGAAAATCTGTTTCCTTCGGAAGCTACAAAATGAAGAAGAAGGCAAGTGGAAAATTGCCTTCGGAAGAAAATTTAGTCTCAGAAGAAAGGAATACTTCCGAAGCACTGAAGTCTGCTACAGTGTTTGAAGAATCTTCCGAAGGTTCAGTCATTAGAACTTCCAAAGTCTCAAAAGCTTCTGAAGTGTTGAAGGTCAAGTCCAAGCTTCCAAAGATGGTGTGAAAGTCTAAGAAAGACCAAATGACTGAAAGTTCTCCATCAGCAACAACTCAAGATCCTCAAAGCATAACTATAGGATCTATTACTATTGCATTATCTTTTGCTTCTTTTATTGAGCCCAAGACAAATAAGGCTTGGGTTTCCAAATGTAACTAATCATTTTCTTTGTGCCTGAACAGCTCAAGACAAACAAAAATATCTAGATCATTGACATTGGTTCTTCCAGGCACATGACAGACAATAGGTCATTACTCCAGAACTTTGAAAGGATTGATGGAGGGCCAATTGCTTTCGGAGGTGATGAAGGTGGTTACATTTCTGGAAGGGGCAAGGTCACAAATGGTAAGCTCAGCATTGAAAAGCTAAACTTTGTCAAGGAGATTGGGTACAATCTTCTGAGTGTATCCTAATTTTGTGACAAGAGTCATAACATGCTCTTCACTGAGCATGAGTGCATTGTTCTCAAGCCCGGGGTGGTCAATCCTCATGTGCATATCCTACTTAGAGCCCCCAGGAAAGGGAACATGTACAAGATGGACTTGCAAGAAACCTCTCCCTCTAGAGAAGTTTCATGCTTTTTGTCTAAAGCCAATAGTGATGAGTCTTTCCTATGGCATAAAAGCATATGCCATGTAAACTTTAAGAACATGAATAAACTGATTAAGAACGACTTGGTAGCTGGAATGCCAAAGAAAGAGTTTACAAGTGATAATCACTATGTTGCATGCCTGAAAGGGAAGCAACACAAGGTATCTCATAAGCCTAAGGAAATAAACTCCATCACTACACCCCTACACTTGTTACATATGGATCTATTTGGCCCCACCAGTGTAATGAGTCTAGGAAGGATCTCTTATTGTTTAGGTGATCACATATGACTTTACAAGATTCACTTGGGTTTTCTTCCTTAGAACTAAGGATATGACTCCTGAGATTCTGAAGAATTTCATCCTAAAGATTGAGAATCAATCTAATCACAAGGTCAAAACTATAAGATGTGATCAAGGAACTGAATTCAAAAACCAAATCCTTGATACATTTTATCATGAAAAAGGTATTACAAGACAATACAATGCTCCCAGGACTCCTCAGCAAAATGGTGTTGTTGAGAGGAGAAATAGGACACAGATTGATTCTGCAAGAACCATGTTATCTGACTCTAAGCTGCCCATCACCTTCTGGGTAGAAGCAGTCAACACTGCCTGCTATGTGAAGAATAGAGTTTTAGTAGTTAAGACTCATGGCAAGACTCTTATTATGAACTTTGGCACAAGAAGAAACCTTTCATTTGTTTTCTCACGTCATTTGGATGTCCTTGCACCATCTTGAATACCAAGGATCAAATTGCCAAATTTGCTGAGAAAGCAGATGATGGACACTTTATTGGATACTCTTCTCAAACTAAGGCTTACATAGTGTACAATCTTAGAACTAGAATTGTTGAGGAGTCAGCCAATGTTACCTTCAATGAACACATACCCTATGTGGTTGGTTCTAGTCCGGATTGGCTGTTTGATCTTGATTTAGTTACCAACTGTTTTAACAAATCTTATGAGAATGTTTAAGGATCTATGGATATCTTACCCACAGGTGATCCCGACCCAAGATTTGAGCTTAGAAGACCTTCAAGCCATACATCTTCAGCTCCAGTTGTAACTACTTTTGTAGATGAGGTCTTTATCAGCACCACAATAACAAATTCAGCTGATACATTTGAGATGCCTTCAAATTCTAGCCCAGAGGCTCTACAACCAGATAAAGATACTTTAAATGTAGAAGAAAACCATGGTGACAGTGATCAGGAATTTCTTGATGCTGATATCCACTCCATAGATGACAACAACAATGATGTCACACACTTATTGGATCAAGTATCTCTTGATAAGTGTGCTGATGTAGTGGGAGATACATCAATGCCAGATCTAAATTTCTCTAATTTAGATCTCTCTCA
>BJCM01208987.1:0-14420 GCA_018326385.1 Flaveria bidentis | reverse complement strand
GCATGACTGGACCTTCAGTCGTGCGGATGGATCAACCGCATGCTTCAGTCGCACGACTGAACCATGCTAATGGTTCAGTCGTACGAATGGAAAACCCTAACCTATAAATACCACTTAATTCATGGAAATATGTAATAATTCGAATACCTACGCACATAATCGTACCCTAGCCATCTAGAGACTCAAGAACACTTGTTCCAAGTTCATAGATCGCAGTTAATCATCTTGCAATCGTTCTTAACGTTTTGATTCATTATTAGATCGATTATACTTTCATTCTCACTGATTGGATCACCAATCAAATAAGTTTCCGCACTATTTGGTTTGGTATACACATAAATCAGTTAGTACTCTGTACCTAAACGCTCGTAACAATACCCTTGAACTAAAATTGTTATTATATTACAAATAAACAAAATGTGCGTCCCACTCTACCCCACTATACCTTAACCCACTTTCTTTTCCTTTGACAACATCCGAACCACCTTCACACGCCTCTCACCAGCAACCTCCACCGCCACCACCCGCCGGTCACCGGCTACCACAACCAGCCAATCGCCCATATCCGAATCAGTACCATCACCGATAACCAACTGACGAACCTACATCTCCTTCTTGTTGGATCCAATTCGTGTTTTTCTTGACATTCAATTTGGGGTTTTGGATTTTGATTTCCTTTTTTAGGGTTTTTAGGAACTTGTTGCTCCATAAAGCCATCTCCGATGAGCTGCTTAATGAGCTGCTGGAAGATGATGATGATAATGAAGACGATGATGTTGACGGGCGAGGAGGAGGTTTCGGAACCTTAGGTAGCGGTGGCGGTAGCTGTGTGCACATGTGGTGGTGGTGGCGGTGGCTGTGTGCCTGTGTGGTGGCGGTGACTGTGTGGCGGTGGCAGAGAACTTATGGCTAGACTTTTGCTTGGGTGCTAACGGAATTTAGAGAAGAAGGATCAAGAAGAAGACTGTAATGTAAAATTATGATGTGGAAGGTACAATTGGATACAAGATCCATCAAGCAAGAGATTCAAGTTCTGGCGAGTGGTGGGTGGTGGTTGTGAAGGTTTCAAGCAAGTGGTATGTTGGCAGTGAATGTTACGGGGAGTGGCGACGGTCAAGGTTGTCGGCAAGTGAAGAATGACAACCTGATTTTTCTTTAGGTTCAAATGTGTTCAAACAAAGAAAAAGGATAAAGTTAAGATTTGATATAGTGGGTGTGAGAGGGACCCACATGTTTATTTGTACTATAATAACAATTTCATTCCAAGGGTATTTTGGTCTTTTTTTAAAAATTTAACAGAGAAATTGGATGGAATTAACGGTTTCGACTTAATTGTGTCAGATTTTAAACCACAGTGATTAAACTAGGCGTTTTTAAACTATTGGATGAAAATCGTTATAACCACCAATCCACAAGGACTAAAAGCGTAATTTACGCTTAACAGTAATATTGAATACTAATAATATTATTGTACCATTTTCAAATTAAAAAATATAATTTAATAAATTAAACAAACCTATTTTTATTAAAAACACACTTTTTAAAAACAAAAACTTTATAAAATATAGAATGCAACAAATTTTTAAAAAAAATCAGTTTTCTTAAAACAATATATTTAAAAATCACATTTTTTTAAAAATAGAAGTTTAAGAAAAATACATTATTATTTATTACTTAAATTAGTTATTTATACATACTTATAATCATATTTTATCTTCAAACATGATTTTATAATCATAAATGTTTATTAATAATTATTTAATGTTCATTTGTTCAATCTGTATATTACAAGAGAACTAACTTATTTATTTAATATCATAAGCATATCGTTTTATGTTGTTACTATCGAACATGACCATCATATCCTCAATCAAAATATAATGTTTGCCTATAAATCTCAGTCTGACATAACTAGTACTAAACACAATTCATGTCCTTAAGAGGAATTTAGATATGGTGGTATAAACAACCTTATAATGTCTTTATGGCTTGAAAGCATACCCGAGTCAATCATATCACCGGTTATTATCGGTTACCGAATAGCAGGTGGCATATGTCTTATGCTTTGATAACGAGGAATCTATGTGTTACACCATCTTAGCTGCTTAGTATGCATTGGATATAATTGCATGACATGAATTATAACATTTAGGAATATTGAGTATATAAATGTATCTGTTCACAGAATAACATTGCAAACAGTCGTCAAATTATACTGTTTGAAATGAACGATCTAGAATATACTCCAACCATAAAATAGTTGTATATTAAGAAGATTTCTTTTGACTATTTATATTTGCACATAATGCATTGGATCAAGCTAATTACTGTATTAAAATTATTTTATTTGTGTTTACATAGGCAGTATATATCAAAAGACGTGTCAAGAAGACAAATTTGACTTGGATTTCAAATTCTTTTAGGGACTCTAAGTTATTCTAATAGATAATCATTTTAAAAACCAATAAGCTACTACCATAATGGGCACAACTGATATTATAATACAAGATGTGTATTATTTTTCTAATAGGACAATAGTGTTAATTATTATACATAATAACTAAAGGTCGAAATAAGATGGTTGCAAGTGTAATTTAATATTAATTCCGAATTTTTGCCAGATGGGGTAGTTGAAAATTTTAATTTTTTAAATGGTGTAGTTTAAAAAATATTTATTAAAATAGTGTTGTTTTTAATTTTTCATTTTTCCACTCCAACTCTCATTAAATATTTTCCAAAGATTTTAAATTATTTAACATTTGAGTTCTTTAAATGTCTAAAGATGTTATTTAAATTTAACTTTGTTTTTTATTATCTAGAAATTACTACTTATTTTCTTTTTCACATATTTTGTGAAAATAATTTTTTCAAAGATGTAATTATGGTGTTAAAGAAAGAAAAATTTTAATTTCTATAAACTAATTTCTTAAAAAACTTTTAAATAAAATATTATACACACATGGCCGGTTTGATATATATGGTTTAGTCCAAGCTGTGAAGTTTAAACCGAATAAAGCAACCAAACTTATTATGCTAAACAAATTAAAATTTAAGTTACATGAAAAAATGTATTTACAAAAGTTCAATACAAATTTTTTTTATACAATAAAAACCTAACCATTATTTATAATACAGTATAAAAAACCTTTGTTAGTCATAATCCAATAATTTTTTTTACTTTTAAACTTTTTTCTTTAACTTTTAGAAACATTTTCTTAAGAAAAACTATTTTTTTCTTTGATATAAAAATATTTTTTCAAATTTTTTATGTTTATGAATAATATAAATAAAAATCTTTTAAAAAAACATAAATATAAATTACGGATCTATCTGATAGTTTACATAAACTTTCTAAATAATTAGAAATAAAAATAATAAGAACTTTAACAGAGAATAAATTTTTTAATTTTTTTTTTAAATTTCACTTTCAAACATAATTAAACAAGTTAAAGAAATAAAGAATAATTCTATTTATGATTTTTCAAGAAACAAAAAAGAATTTTATTTTAAAAGTTAAACACGTTTATTTTAGGACCACGATTAGACATTTTAAAAAACCCTTATTTAAGAAATTAAAAAATATTCCTCGAAAACAAAGAAAGTTATATTTAAAAAACAATTCTAATAAAAAAATAGTTTAAAGAAAATGGTCTGAAAAATAAATTATATTGCTGGATTGTGACTAACAAAAATTTTTTGGAAGTTTTTTTAAGAAAAATTTTTATAGAAATTAAAAATGTTTCTTTGTTAACATCATGATTACATATTTGAAAAAAAAAAACCGGTATGAAGAGAAATTAAATAGTATTTTAGAAAAGTAAAACAAAGTGTTATATGTGTACTTTTTTTAAAGTTTAAATAATTCATATGTTAAAGAATTTAAAAATCTTTATAAAGTATTCAATGTGAGTAGAAGTGAGAAAAAAAAGTTAAAAACAACACTATTTTGGTAAATATTTTTAAAATACACCATTTTCGTAAATATGTTTTTCAACTACACTATTTTAGGAAATGACTCTATTAATTCCGCCCACAAAAATCTATTTACTATTTTATACTACTTTAGAATACATATGACATTTTCCAACCTAAAATATTAATTTACAAAGTTATATAGTGTTTTATAATTTTAGTGATATTGGGCATTCTTGTCAAGGTTTTATTTAATCTTTTTGTATGTTAAATGTTATCCAGATGCAAAGGGTTAATGTTAGTTTGAATAATATATATATTTATAAATTTACTTATATTAATATACTTATGTGACTAGTGTAACGTAATGTATGTTGACAAAACAGACTTAATAATTAATATACAGATGAATACAAGGAATCATATGCGATTAGCTGATGACTAGTTTATTTCCGAATAAGAACAAAAAATCCTTAGAAAAAGGAATACTTTTAGGCCTTTAAATGAAGAAAAACGAAAAGAAAGAAAGGGTTCAAACCAAAAGTCTTCACATACGAGTTAAATTATTTACGTGTTTCGAATGATAAAAGCTTCTATTAAAGTTTATATAAATTGTCAAATTTAAAGTTATGTTCATCAAACTATTAAAGAATACATGTTTATTATGAGTGATTTCAAGAATTATTATATATTTAATATGATAAGATGATTTAAGTATAGAAAATAAAATATATCAAATATTAATAAAAATAGTTAGTAATCAATACCCATGTTTTTGGTTCTTAAATTGTGATTTTGTACACGCATACATATGCATATCTTTGCAATATAAGTTACTTCATGTTAAAAGTTATTTGAAGGATGAAATATACTTTAATTAATTAACATCTATCAATTACATGAAATATACTTTAATTAATTAACATCTATCAATTACATGAAATATACTGAATTTATAACTCTCAAATAAAAATTCATTTTTCTAGAGATATTTTAACCATTGCATTTATTAACAAGTTATAATATATTTTATTCAACCTATGTGTATACGAGTATAGACATCTTGAACAATATATGTGTTTTTAAATACATAACTTTGTTTGTATTTATGTATATAACATTATATTAATTTGACTTGTGTACTACATGAAATCAGGTAACTTATAAATTGTTTAGAATACTAATTTAAATTATACGGTGTAAAGTCTAGGATTACTCATAAAACACAAAAAATGATCTGAACAATCGAATTAAACACATGCTGAATGAAACGATACATGACAATACAAATGTATACAAGTTAAATCGAATAAACAATTGAGTAAATAAATTTTTCTCTCTATTTATGTTGGACTCTGAAAGAATAATACATGCCAATTTAGGTGGTGGGTTGATGGTTGTTCTGCTAGAAACTCCCTAAGTATAAGAACCAATGCAGATGAAGAATCTGCATTAACAAAAGAAGACAAGTGTCGGCTACCCGCATTTGTATATGCGGATGACCATAGAACAAATGCTGACAAGTGTTTGTTCTTCCGCATTAACAAATGCGGATAGCCGAACAAATGTCGACAAGTACTTTGTACATCCGCCTTTACTAATGCGGATGTTCAGCAGCAAATGCGGATAAGTGTTTGTTCATCCACATTTGTTAATGCCGATGACCAAACACCAATGCTAAAGAAGAAATAGAAATGCTGATGAAGATCACAACATCCGCATTAGTCAATGCGGATGAACAGAAGAAATATTGATAAAGACTTTTGTACTTAGACTAGTTTTCTGATGTATAGGTCAGGAGTAGTTTTGTCTTTTTGTACATGCATGTGTCAACATATAAATAGAATAGAAATCCTCGTATGTGATACATAAGCCTGTTTTGGACTATTTGGAGTAGTTGGACTTAACATTCAATCTAATCTTTATTCAATTAAGTTAAAAACAACATATTAAAATGGATTCACATAATTTCTCTGAACTTGGTCATACTCCTAAACCTCTTATGCTTAAACACAAATTTGAGTTTAAGCAATGGAAAATCAAGATCATGAATTACATTATAGGTGTAGATCCAGACTATTAAGATTTTCATATGTAAAGGGCCTCACATTCCAGTAACACTTTCTTCTGACCAGACTGCTTTGTACAAAACCTCAAGAATACCCATTGAGAATCTTACTCTTGATGATGATGACTACAAGAAGATAAAAATTCATCTAAAAGAATATTCCATTCTGAATCAAGAATTGCAAATGGATGTGTTAAAAAGACTTAGAGAAGTATGGAACAACTAAAAGTTATGGGGATGCACTGTTGATAATGTGTGAAGGTAGCAGTGAAGTAGCTGAAATTAACAAGAATATGCTTGTTAATCCATATGAAAACTTTCATCACTACAAGGGGGAGTCAACCTCTAAACAATTGCATAGATTTGTGTAGCTGGTGAATGAGTTAATGATTATAGGGGTTACATATAAAGTTAAAGAGCTGAACAAAAGATGCTTCACAACCTTCCTAAAAGCTGGAAACGAAATGTTACCATGCTGAAAAATACTCTTGATCTAGAGAGTACCACCTTGGACATAATGATTGCCAAATTGAAGCTCTAGAACTTGATGAAAGGAGCAGGAACCTTGGTGGACCTCGAGTTATTAAAGCATATAAATTTCCATCGGACACTCACTTTATGGAAAACACATTCATCACTGAAGATTATGATTTTTTCTTATCAAAAGAACAAGTGAAGACAACCGGTTTCATTGCTGCTCCATCACAAACAAGCCATCAACATCATCTCAACCAACAGGGTTCACAGCCACTCCTACAGGTCTATTTGAAGATCAAAGGTCTGAAGAGCAAAAGGCTACTTACAATGCCTTTGTTGCAAGCTTTGAAGCATACTTGGGAGGAAGACTCACTTCTGCCCACTTGATCCAAGAAGATCTAGAAAAAATGGATCCAAATGATATGGAAGAAATGGATTTGCAATGGCAAATGGCCATGAGAGCAATGAGAGCCAAGAAGTTTTTTAGAAAGAAAGCTTAGTTCGAATGAAAACACAAAACTTGGATTTGACAAATCCAAATTCAAATGCTTTAATTGTGGTATGACTGCCACTTCTCAAGAGAATGTAATGCTCCAAGAAGAAACAACAATAGTTTACAAAGGAATTCTCAAGGGCAATCATCCTCCCAACCAAACTCAAGCCCTTAATCCAACAACCATTAACAACAGTATCATCACGAACAACAACATCAATATCCATACTAGGGTTAACCACAACTGTCAAATCAAACTCCTAGAACCAACCAATCTACCTTAAATGCTCTTGTCATCAGACAAGATGGTGTATGTGACTGTAGTTTAAATGCTGAGGAAGTGAAGCCTCAATTTTAAAATCATGCTCTCATAACTCATATCAATGATGGCCTAACTCCAATGCCATCTAAGGTAAAATCTATTTTGTGTAGTGATAAATATGTTGCTGAACTACAGGGTTACCGTGAGCATAATCACAAAATGGTAGCCAAAATCAAACAAGAAAAAGTAAAATCTGAGATTCTTAAAAGAGAAATCCAAATGTTTTGAAATAGATCGAGTTCCAGATTGACTTGATACCAGGTGCCTAACCTGTTGCTAAGGCACCGTATTGGTTGGCTCCAACTGAGATGAAAAGGTTGATGGAGCAACTGCAAGAGCTACTTGATAAGGGGTTTATTAGACCGAGTATCTCTGCTTGGGGTGCTCCGGTTTTATTTGTGAAGAAGAAATACGGTAGCATGAGGATGTGTATCAACTACCGTGAGCTGAGTAAGTTGACAGTGAAGAATCGGTACCCCATATCGAGAAATGATAACCTATTTGATCAGCTTCAAGGTGCCAGATGGTTCTTGAGGATAGATCTTCGATCCGGCTACCATCAAATGAAGTTTAAGGAGCAAGATATTCCTAAAACAGCTTTGCGCACGCATTATGGACATACGAGTTTCTTGTTATGTCTTTTGATTTGACCAATGCGCCAGCTACTTTTATGGACCTGATGAATTGAGTGTATCGGCTGATGTTGGATAAATCAGTGATTGTGTTTGCTGATGATATCTTTATTTATTCCAAGAGTGAGGATGAGCATGCCGGTCACATTCGAGAGGTGTTGGAGACGTTGAGAAGGGAGAGGTTGTATGCTAAGTTCTCCAAGTGCACATTCTGGTTGCGCGAGGTTTAGATTTTAGGTCATGTAGTGAATCCCGGGGGGATTATGGTGGACCTGACAAAGGTGAAAACGAAGATTTGGTGGTTTATTATGATGCTTCTTACTCGAGGATGGGACGTGTGTTGATGCAGAGAGGAAAGGTTATAGCCTATGCATCCCGATGGTTGAAAGTTCATGAGGTCAATTATCTCACTCCCGACTTGGAGCTAGCAGACGTGGTCTTTGCGTTAAAGATATGGAGGAACTATCTATACGGGATGAAGTGCACCATATTCAACCGAGACACATAAGGCCTTTTTGAATTATTTCTCGAGTAGGAGAGGTGGCTTATAGATTGGAGTTAACAGGTGAGTTAAGTGGAATTCATCTGACATTCCATGTATCTCATCTGAGAAAGTGCTTAGCAGACGATGATATGATTGTACCACCAGAGGATATCGAGCTAGATGAATGACTCAATTATGTGGAGCAACCAGTGGCGATCTTTGATCGTAAAGAGAAGAGGTTGAGGAATAAAGTGGTTCCTCTTATGCGTGTACAGTGAAAGCATAGGAAGGGATCTGAGACTACATGGGAGACCGAAGAAGAGACGAGGCAGCATTACCTACGATTGTTTGAGGAATAACAGGTTTCAGGGACGAAACCTATATAAGGGGGTGGACTTGTAACACTCGGTTATTCCTTTAAAGTTCGTAAAGAAAGAATTAAGTGAAGAAAAAGAAAGAAAAGATATTTTACCCAAGTTAAGGGGTAAAAAGTGTCAAAAATGACAAAAGGTTTGAGAAGTGGGTGTAAAAGGTGATGGCTGCCCATCACTCTCTTAACACCCACACAAAATTCGGATCTGGTTACAAAGAGAAAGAAAAGGAGCTAAAACCTCGGGTTGAAGAAGAACAAGCATTGAAAAGTTCGAATTTAAGGTAAGAATTCATGTGTTTAAAGTGTTCTTGACTGGTTTCATCCTCAGTTGTGTGCTTATGCATGTTGTGTGTGTTCGGTTGTGTGTTTTTAGTGGATTTATAGGTGAGAACTTGTAGCAATCGGGCTTTGAAGGAAGTTTTACCCGAAGAGGCTGCTAAGGTGAGATCTAGAACCCCTCTTTTACATATTTTAACTGATATTGGTGCTAGAAATGCATGTATGAATTTTTATAAAACTCGGTTTTCATACCCGTATGTTTGAATGTGTGTATGTTGCGGGTATGGTGTGATGTTGGACTATGTTCATGCTTGATGATGTTATGGTTGTGTTTCTAAGGCTTAGAATGCATGATTTATGCTTAGAACATGATAGATGGTGTTTAGGGACTGAATCTGCTGTTAAGTGTGCCGTAAGCTGCTCATGCGCCCAAACAGTAGTTCATACGCCTAAGTTTAAAAAAACTGCTTAAGTGTTAACAAATGCGGATGAGTAAGTCAGGCGAATGAACAAATGCAGATGAGTAAGTCATGCGAATGAACAAATGCGGATGAGTAAGTCATGCAAATGAACAAATGTGGATGAGTAAGTAATGCAAATGAACAAATACGGATGAGTAAGTCATGCAAATGAACAAATGCGGATGAGTAAGTCATACGAATGAACAAATGCGGATGAGTAAGTCATGCGAATGAACAAAAACGAATGAGTAAGTCATGTGATTGAACAAATGCGGATGAGTAAGTCATGCGAATGAAAAAATGCAAATTAGTATGTCATGTGACTGAACAAATACGTATGAGTAAGTCATGCGACTGAACAAATGCGGATGAGTAAGTCATGCGAATGAATAAATGCGGATGAGTAAGTCATGCGACTGAACAAATGCGGATGAGTAAGTCATGCGACTGAACAAATGCGGATAAGGAAGTCATGCAACTGGACAAATGCGAATGAGTAAGTCATGCGGATGAGTAAGTTATGCGACTGAACAAATGTGGATGAGTATGTTCATGCGAATGAACAAATGCGGATGAGAAAGTCATGCGAATGAAGAATTGCGGATGAGTAAGTTTATGCGAATGAACAAATGCAGATAAGCATTGACAAATGCAGATGAGTAAAGTCAATGCGGATGAACAAATGCGGATGAGCATTGACAAATGCGGATGAGTAAAGTCAATGCGGTTGAACAAATGCGGATGAACATTGATAAATGCGGACGAGTAAAATCAATGCGGATGAACATTGACAAATGCGGATGAGTAAATTCAGTGCGGATGAACAAATGCGAATGAACAAAAAGAAATGCGGATGAACAAAAAGAAATGCGGATGAACAAAAAGGGAAATGCGGATGAACAGTTAGAATATTTTTTAACCTTTTGGGAAAGAAGTGTTAAGTAGGCCTTGGCTTGGGAGGTTCCCGGGGGCTATGTAAGTTGACTTTTTGAAGTCAAAGATGTTGTGATGGGCATTGTATGGTGATGATATGATGAATGATTGATGCATATGCATGATGGTATGTACGATGTATATTATGCATGTATGATGATGTGCGATTGATGATGTTATGTTTATGTGTGATTGATGATGTTATGTTTATGTATGATTGCATGTTATGTTCTGTTATGTTCCCTATTACGTGTGATGATGTGACTTTACATGGTTTGATATTGTTAATGAACGTAAAGAATTATCTTAACGAAGCGAAAGATTTAAGATAATGAAAGAGGAACATAATGAATGAATGCATGCATTAATGAAAGAGAAAGTAATGAAAGCCTTGCAAGCAACTAAAGGTAGGTTCACAACTCATTGAGAGTTGTTACCTTGTGTGTGTCTACAACGTGCGATTTTAGCTAACCCATAAGAGTTCACACACACACAGGGGGAGTGTCCAACTATGTGTGTATCTACAGCGTGCGATTTTGGATAACTCATAAGGGTTCATAGACATAGTAAGAGTTCAGTCTTGGTGTCTGCTCCAATAACGTGCGATTTCCTAATTACTGTGTGTTATATAGCATGTAATCTTGGCGAACCCATAAGAGTTCACACACATAGGGGGGGGGGTCTGTCCTAGTGACCACTCCATACGTGTGATATGTGCGATTATAACACCCGGTTATTTATTTATTTTGAAGCCGACGAAGGAAGAAAAAAGAAATAAAGTCCAAAGTCGAGGGACCAAGCTCGCCAACGAGAGAAAGTTGGGGATGTGGGAGTATTTAAGGGAGAGGGCAACCCTTACCCTCTCCCCACACTCACATTTCAGCCAAAAGAAAGAGGAGAAGAGAGAAAGAGGAGAAAATGGAGAAAAAGTTGGTTCGGGTTGGTTCGAGTGGCCAAAATCGTTGAGAAGCGAGTCAAATTGAAGCTCTACTTCTCGGTGTCATTTGTGTGAGTTCTAGAACCCCTGCTTTAAACGTTTTTGAATAATTTGGGGCTGGAAAACATCTGAAAATCAGGTTTTTGAGTGTGTGCATGTTTGACCCGTTTGTGTATATGTGTGTGTGTGTGATCCATTTAAGCCTTATTTGTGAGCTTGTGTGTGCTTGAATGGTACTGTGGTATGCATCCTAAGGTTTAGGATGGTCGATTTGGGCTTAGAATGAGTTTAGGTGAGTTTGGAGGTCGAAAAGGGCAGTTTGCGTTCGGCTGGAACTGCACTCTGCATCAGCTAGGGCTAGGCGATCGAATGGAGACCGAATGGAGGCCATACGGCCGAATAGGGTGCGATTGGGGTCCATTCGCACGATTGAGGTCCATTCGCACGATTGAAGGCCCAGTCGCATGGAAGTCATGAGATTTAAGGGCCAGTCGCATGGAGGTCATGCGATTGAAGGTCCGGTCGCATAAGTGCTCATCCGCATTAGTCCCATTCGCATGAGGTCCATCCGTATTAGTCCATTTGCCTGATTGGGTGCACATTCGCATGAGTTTTCTCCACATTGGCCCATTCGCATGATGTTCAGTCACATGGAGGCCATGCAACCGAAGGGTGTCCATACGCCCGAATAGGGCTGTTGCACCCGAGGAGAAGTGTAGTTTAACTTCTGACTTTCGGGGAAAAGTGCAGATGTAAGTTTTCATGTAAAGATTCTCGTATGTTCATGTAAGGTGACGATTGAGGCCTTAGAGAGCATGCAGGACATGATGATAATGATGATGCATGTTATGTATGTATGATGTAGCCCTGTATGATATGATGATTGTGCATGCTGATGTTCCTTATTATGATGTATTTTTATCTTTCCTATGGCTTTACGTGTTATGTTAATGAATGAAATGAAGTATTATGTAACGTAAAGTGGAAGATAAAGAAAATTGGAATATGATGAATGCATGCATTAATGAATGATGAAAGTAATGAAAGTCTTGCGAGTATTGTATATCGGGACAAACCATTAAAGGTGTTAGCCCAACGGTGTGTGGGTTCGCTACCCCGGGAGGATGCATATCGGGGTCCTTCTCTGTGATCGACATTTATATAGATCCTCTATAGTACTGTGGCACCATGTTTAGCTGTCTATTTATAGATTTAGGCCCAATAGCTAAATAGTTCGGGGTGTAGCATATGGTATTGGTACAGAAGATATCCGATGCGCAAGAAAAGATGTAAAGACGAATGAACGAATGAAGAAGATAATAATGATATTACCTATATGTACGTACGGTGTATGATCGCATGAAAGAAAAGAAGGGTTTTAACGAAAGGAAAGTATGTTTTATTTTATAAAACTAGAACTCACACAGCAACGCTGACTTTGATGTGTTTCCAGTTGGCAGGTAATGATTGCTGAGGATGTCATGAGGCGGCTACTTCGCTCTTTTGGGATGGCATCCATTCATTTAATGCTTTTGTGATGTAATGCAACAATGTATTTTGTAACCGATTGACGCTGTATTATTTGGCAAAAGTTTTTATAATGAAATGAGATGTCCTTTTGAATGTTACCGCTGCAATATTTTTCTAAGACAAATGTAATTATATGTTTTATGTGCGATGAGGATCCAACTGTAAGTGTCCCGGGAACAGGGTCTTACAATCCGAATTTGCTGCTTGTGAGTAGGTTATTGGATCTGATATGTTGAGTGCAAACTGACATGAAACTATTTCATTTTCACTGTCATAAAGACCCTCCCCACTATAATAATCTTGAAGCCAATTGAGAGGTCTAGAAGTTCTTTTGGATTGTACGATGAATGTTAAGGGCAATGAGGTGTTTGTGATGTTTTGTTGACTTGATCAAGTTGATGGTGATGGCTCATAGTGACTATTTTGAGTGTTAGGTGAAAAAGCATGTGATTGTGCAGAGGTAGGATCATGGTCATTTATAGGGATGGTATTATAAATAAAAGAGTGGGGATCAAAAGTAAACATACCATTAGAACTTCTTTCAACATTTTTCCAATTCCATGTCATGTCTTCAAGGAAAGTAACATCTCGTTTAGTGCAGAACTTTTTTGTATCTGGGTTGTAGAGTCTGTACCCGTTGCTTTGTAAGAAGTACCCAATATGTTACAACCCGACCGACGGCGGAATCATCGGGGTGGACGAATGGGAGACGATTGCTCATAGCACATGGAACTAATTAAGTTGAAATAATATTAAATGTCATTATTCATTAAACATTACAAGTTAAATAAGTAATTACAAAACAATCAAGATACAAACAGATATATACGACTTTCAATTATTCTAGGTCCAGATCCTATATGAGCACAAGAAGATCTTCAAGTAGTAAACCTGAAACATATTAAAAATAAAAAGTCAACTATAAAGTTGGTGAGTTCCCATGGTTTAAACATACGCATATTTGTATATATATAAAAGGGTTACAAGTAGCAATTCATGTCCATGGTTACGAGTTAGCAAGCTTATAGAACACATACAGTTGTAACCAAACCTCGACTTGATTACAAGTATATAAGATTGGCTAAGTGTACTTGGTTCCCATGATGAACAAGCTACGTCATCAGGAGCCAACAATACATCGGCTTTAGCAAAAAATAGGTTTGTCAGGCCCAAAGATCTAAGACGTCGTCAGGCTAGCAATAGTTAATGATTGTAAATAAAATATGTATCTCATATAAGACTTACAATAACACAAATAACCATGACAAAAAGGTAAAGATGAATTGCATGTGCATTTACAAGTATCAAGATGTTTACAAGCGTAAGTTTATAAGATTAACATATTTCATCCCAAAAGGTGTGAAATAAAGTAAAAAGGGGGCACGTAGAACTCACTTGATATAAAAAAGATGATGATAAGAAATTAAACGAGGCTCCAACGATTTCTTTTACAAGTTGCCTAAACGTATAGATTCCAAGATTAAGTTCGAAAATAAAATTATCAATTGGACATGAACTA
>BJCM01208976.1:0-10187 GCA_018326385.1 Flaveria bidentis | reverse complement strand
TAACGACCTCATGGTCGTGTCCCTCCTATAAGCTTGCAAGACTTGTTAACATTTTAAATTAGGTTCCACTTCTCTTCTTTATTACTCTTTCACTTTATTATTAGTAGTAATACTTTACGTTACGATAATAAACACACCACGTAAAGTCACATACTAATAGTAATAATAATTATAATAACATTAATAATAATAATAATAATAATAATAATAATAATAATATTAATAATAATAATAATAAATAACACTCATAAAGCAACCATAATAATGCATGAAACCAACATTAAAAACCCTAGTCAAACCTCGGTCAAAACTCTAAAAGCACAGACTCCCAAAAATTCTGTAATAAATTCTAAGTGTTTAGGCGCTTTGACACTATTTGGGCGCATGGGCCCTGTTTGGGCGTTCTATCACTATGCAGGCGCATCAGCCAACACTTAACCCTTCTAAGAAAGAAGGGCTTGGAAGAATAAAATGAAATACGAACAACCGCGTGTAATAGATCGACTTTCATGCTAGTTCTTGCTCCAGCATAACACTTAGGCGCATGAGCTATTTCAGGCGCACGGATACTATTCGGGCGTATGGTCCATTCGGACGCATGGACACTTAGACGCATGGGCTATTCGGGCGTATGGAAACTTAAGCACATGGGCTATTCGGACGTATGGAAACTTAGGCGCATGGGCTATTCGGACGTATGGGTACTATTTGGGCGCATGGCCCTACACTTAGTCATCCGACTAATATTCTAGGCGCATGAGGGCACTGTTCAGGCACATGAGTTACACTTAAACAATTCTAAGGCAATTCCAGGCGCATGGGCCTTACTTAGGCGCATGAACCTTCTGTTCAACATATTTCTAGGATATTTCCGAACCCAAACATCAAGCCTAATTGTTCAAAGCTTACCCAGACTATTCTAAGAATGAACAACTTATAAGCATCTAAGAAACATCATCAACATGCATAATACATATAGGTATACATACATAAACATTGTAAAATCGTTTAAATACATTTTCAGCCCCAAGAAGAGTTTAAAACAAGTAAAACCGGGGTCTAGAAACTCACTTGGTGCAACTTTGGGTGTATCTTCCTTCTAACCCGTATGCAAATGGGTTCAAACACCTAAAAACCCACCAAACACACACACACACGAACACACACACAAACACATAAGCACATAAGCATATAACCGAGACAAAACCCATCACAAACAATTAAAAACCTCGAATTCTTACCTTGAATTCAGCTTCTTATTTTCTTCTTCTTCAAAACCAAGAGTGTTTCTGCTCTCTTTCTCTCTAGAACCGATTGCAAAAAGGTAAAAAATAACATGGTGTGGGCGGCCATGTTGCTTTTGTACCAACTTTTATTCTTTTTGCCCTTTTTGATATTTTTAACCCCTCAACTTGGGTTAAATTGCATTTTCTACTTTTATTCTTCGTTTCTTATTTTTCTTTTCTTTTTAAAGAATAAACGGGTGTTACAACCGGCGACGTCCATAAAGCCGACCTCGGAAAATCACAATGAAACTTCCAGAAAAGGCTTTATCAGAAGGGAAACAGCCAAAGGCAGTATGATAATGGAACCAACAGAAAACGGTTTCCTGTAGACGCCATCTTCACCTCCTCCCCCCAACCAAGTCCACCGCCATCACCATCGCCATCCGCTCAAGTCAAGTTTGGGAAAGGGAAAAGGACCCGACATGCATCATAGTTCTCCAATCACACCACCACAATCGCGACGATGAAAATCAAATATACCGGGGGGAAGCCGACGTGTACGCCGACAACCATAGCAGAATGTCTCCGGCTGAATGAAGACCACCAGTAGACCAAACGACAACCGCCGCCTACTCCACCTCTACCACGTAGGGAAGGCGGAACAGCAACTTAGTCTATCTCCACCATCACAGTGACCATCTGTGATTGCCTTTGCCACCGTCGGCGCCCACCACCAGACCCAGAATTCTCCATTCAAAGAAAGCAAATAACCTTATTCTTTCCATATAAACAAAGGGGAGGGGGCAAAATGCAAACTCCTCAAACCTCTGTGACCAAATCAAAACACCAAAAACATTACTGCTTCTTTCACACTTCTTTTTTAATGTATAGGTTAATTACCAAACTACCATGGAATGACCCGTAGTCATAAAAAATAACGATCTTGTGCCTGAAATTTCTTTCTACACTTTCTAAGGGTTTCTCTTTTTTAGCCTAACCTTATTCATTCTTCATAAACTTTTAAGAATTATTATCGTCTCATATCTATATTTTTATGATCCGTTATATTAATAGTTTAACATTTTTATTATTATTCTTTTGGGACAACCTATTATGTGTATGTTTTGTTTTATCTTT
This sequence comes from Flaveria bidentis, assembly GCA_018326385.1. NCBI lineage: Eukaryota > Viridiplantae > Streptophyta > Magnoliopsida > Asterales > Asteraceae > Flaveria > Flaveria bidentis. The sequence goes on along the minus strand of BJCM01208976.1, from coordinate 7,824 downwards.
GCTCTTTTAGTATAACATATGTTTTGTTTTATCTTTGGTCTTTTAGTCTAACGGTTGTTAGTTTTCATTGTTAAGTTAGGTCTTATGGTTATCACATGAGGGTAGTTGTTTAATAAAAAAATTCGGGCATCATAGTCGAAAAACAATTCAACATATTAGGGAAATATCATCAGTAAAATGTAGAGACTGACGAGTAAATCCTCAAAAAAGTTTTTTATATTTTTTATCATTACTTCTTTAAAGCTAGATTTAAATATTAATAATAAAGTTAATACATAGAAATTAAATGAAAATCATGTGAAATTATTTTAAAAAATACTGTAAGTATAACGTTGAGACTAACAAGTAAAACCTCAAACAAAATTTAAATATTTTAACCATCACTTTTTCTAAAGTTAATTCTATAAAAAAAATAATTATATCATATGATTAAAGCATTAAAAATAACTAAACATCAAATTGCAAGTCATGTGAAGTTATTTTAATGTTTTTGTTCACATTAAAATGCTAGTTCTATAAAAATTTATTGTATCATTTGATTTCATAATCATATAATTGTGAAAAATATTTAAATTACTTCATATGGCTTGCATTCTAATTTTTATGTATTAATTTTATTATTGATATATAAGTTATATGGTACAATCATTTTTTATAAAACTAATTAAAAGTGATGATAAATAATATATAATTTGTTTGAGGTGTTACTCACTAGTCTCAATGTTCTATCGATCATATTTCTTAATACAGTAATTCATTTTTGGATTATGGCACATGTATTTTTTATACAATGATTCTCATGTGATAACTATGTGACGTAACTTAACAATACAAACTAACAAACGTTAAAATAAAGGATCAAATAGGAAATAAACCACATACATAAGAGTTGTCCAGAGTAACTAGTAATGATAAAACTTAAAAAGTGAAATTAATTACAAAGATAAATGTATTTTTCAGTAATTTACTATATTTATTACTAATCTTTTTGGTTTAATTAAAAAATGATTTGTATGTTGATGCAAAGCATTCGTAACTTTGCTTGAATGATAGGATATTTATGGTCATATTTATGTATGTATGTATGTATGTATGTATGTATGTATGTATGTATGTATGTATGTATGTATGTATGTATGTATGTATGTACGTACGTATGTATGTATGTATTTATGTACGTACGTACGTACGTATGTATGTATGTATGTATGTATGTATGTATGTATGTATGTATGTATGTATGTATGTATGTATGTATGTATGTATGTATGTATGTAGGTATGTATGTATTTATGTGCATACGTACGTACGTACGTACGTATGTATGTATGTATGTATTTATGTATGTATGTATGTATACGTACGTACGTACGTATGTACGTACGTATGTATGTATGTATGTATGTATGTATGTATGTATGTATGTATGTATGTATGTATGTAGGAGGAGGTTCCGGTTGTGTTGTCTCAGGTTATTCAACCTTAACCTCCACTTCAGGTGGAGCTTGACTTGGAGGGGACTGTAAGTCAATCAGCTCTCCCTCTTGATCTTCTGCTTGATTACCCTGATATGATCATTCATAGTGGATAGAGACATAGGGCCAAGTCTCCTTCCGGAGAATCCATACAACTTCAAGAAGCTCATCATCCTCTGCCTGTCTGCATACTTCTTCATGCTCTTCTAGATGATAGCTCTTGACTTAGCAGCTTCTTCCCTTAGCTTCCTTTTTGTGGTCTTTCTTTCCTTGACTATCTCGAATTCAAGTTGTTTGAGATACTCAAACTCAACATAGTCATACGATAAGGGAAGAAGTGCATCTGCCTGATAGAGGCTTGTGGCACTCAGGTAGTTGATCATCTTAATCTTGTCTTCTTCTTTCTCTACCTGAGGTTCTTGTTGAACCACATCCTCATGTGCAGGACTTTGTTGAACTGGGGAGAGAGTAGACACATGCTTATATAGTCTTTTCTTTCTTCTTTCTTCTTTTATTTGAACCAGTAGCTCAGCATCTTCGGCCTCTTTCTTCTCTTTTGACCTTTCTATGTCAACCAGTTCATTTAATTCCTCTAAGGGGAGAGAAATGACATTGTCAATGTCATAGTTCCTGGTCTGCAAGTAATTAATCCAGACTACCGTCAACTCATCATCCTGAGTGTTTGGTCTGGGGGCAGCCCTGATTGCATTTTCCATGAGTCTTGCAGACCCAGAAGAGGAACTATCTCCCCTCGGCTTCCTTTTCCACTCTCTCTCCTCCTCCTCAATCTTCCAGATGTCATCTTTCTTTTCCCTTTGTCACTCACAGACCTTTGTGACTCAGGATGGAGAGAGCTTTGGTCTTCATTGCTTGATGTAGCTTCTAAGATCCAACCAGAGAGAGGTTGAGAAACACCTTTACCAACAGGTGTCTCAAAAAGGGTATGGATCACTGCAGCAGTTGATGTTGATGGAACAGGGCTCTCAGGTTCTACCATTGGGTCTTCAGTCAAGGTTTCCCCTATTAAACTAATCTTAGGGTCTACCTTAACATCTAGTTGACCGATGGCATTGCCTGATTGCCTTAGTCTTCTTCTGAAGTTGAACTCTGTAGTGATCCTGTCTTGGCTTCTTTGAGCCAACTTGTCAGCTTGTCTTGATTGGATTTGATTGACAAGTGGCATGTTGACTAGATCCAGACCTTTATAGAAGTTCAAGATCTGAAAGTTGAAGACCTCTTGATGCCCTTGAACTCTAAGAATGATGAGGGCTCTTCTGTTGCTGTCATACCTCCACCCAATGATGTGATTTAAAGTTGGTGAAGATGACATAGCCCTTGGTATTCCTTCCTCAAATAGACTTTGTATGTAGGAGTCTATAGAGTCCACATCAATATGAACTTGAGGAAGTTGTTGAGTGTGCACAATTGCAAGTGAGGATGGTGAGTCCTTAATATCCACACTCTTTGAAGAACTCCCAGGTTCTGAGATTATAATGACTTTCTCTCTTTTTTTCATAGCATCACCCACTTGCATAGGTGATCTAGGAGTTAGGTCAATCACACTCATAGGTTCTTTTGTTCCTGTTGAGCTCTTCTTAAAGGTCTCCCAGCTAGTTCGTCCTTGAGATAAGAAATCTCAAGTTGCTGATCATTGACCCTGTTTTGCAAGGTAGTCACATGGATATTCAAGATGACTAACCTTGGAGACTAAATAGGTGCATGTTTGTGACATTTTTTGCACCTTTAGTCCCAAATTCCCCTCATCTTCATCAGAAGCATCATTGGGGGATGAGAGAATTAGACCAAAGTCCTCACTCTCACCACCAGCTTTAGGTTCTTGGCTGCTAGATTTCCTCTGTTCACTGGTAGCCTCAGTTGAGGTATCAATGGGCAGAGTTGCCATGGTTGAGGTCTTATTAATGGAATCACTTGCAAAAGTGAGAGCCTCTTCCATATGGACATCCTGAACAGGTTCAGATGTGTCCACCTCAGTAATGGGTGACTGATGTGGGCTAGAAGTAGGAGACTCAAGAGCACTCATCTCTCTTTGAGTAGGAGAAAAGAAGAGAGAGTCATGTACTCAGTAAAACCTAAATCTTCATCAATATAGAAGTCAAGAATGGGAATTGGTTGGTTTAAGTCCAGAGGCTAGGGATGGTAACTGTCCCCTAAAGGTTGATCACTTGGGTGTTGAGACTCAAATGGATGGCTTAAGGCATTTGGGCTTATGAGCTCATCAGGCTGAGCATGAGGAACCTCAGCACTGATTATTAAAGGAATGGGAGTGGTCTGCTCCTCAGGAGAAGTGGGAGCTCAAGTGTCCGCTTCTGCCTGTGTGGGTGAGTATATATGGGCCTACACAAACTGAGTAGTCTGAGTAGGGGTTCGTTTGTGTTTTCTTTGTTAGGTGAGGGTGATTTCTGGCTGTTGAGGTGGTTGGGATGTAGAAGGTGTGGGTTCAACACTAGCTGGTGCTGCTAGGTTGTCACCTTAAGCAATGAGCTCTAACATTTTTGGGACAAGGGCTGTTTCTACCCCAAAGAAGCCAACAGTGGGCTTTCTTAGTATTTTAAAGATGTCGGGCTTCATCTGTCCCAATTTAAGAGTATTACATGTTCCCTTTAACTGTTAGCCCAGTTCACAGTTAAGAATGTATTCAACATATCTAGGGAACATGTAGTAATCTAAGGAGTCCAAGTTTGTAAGCAAATTAGTGTAAACAAACTGAGAGTACCTAAACTTGACTCCCTAAACCATCCCATGAGTAATGAAGGAGAGATCTTCAGGAATCTAGTCCCATCCACCATGCTTGTTTGATAAGCTGTGGATAACCACATGGAGCAGGAATTTCCATTAGGATGAGACATTCCCTTTCCTAAAGGTCTTGATAGAGAAGTCTCCCTCATAGCCCATCTGCGTGAAGGACTGGTTAACAGCTTCCTTAGGGAAGAACATCTCACCTTCTTCATCATCCAGCAGAAGATGCATGTTAATGATGGCCGGAGTTATGAAGATTGTTCTCCCTTGCACTGTGGCAGATAGTGCCTTCTCCCCATCCATGACGACCTCTTGGCAGGTCTTCCAAAATTCTAGCAGTTGATCCTCGTAAAGAGTAGGATCAATGGTTAGGGAGGTGAAGTAGTTTGACAGAGCTAAGAAACGACAAACCTCTGAGAAATGTGGATCGTTCTCAGAGTGTAACAGAGCAACCTGGTTGTGTTGCCTGTGTAACTGCATGGAAAAGTTCGGGTCATTTCTGCGAGGAAGGTTGGCCATTTTGAGAGAGCTTAAGGATGAAGAAAGATGAAAGAAAGTAATTTCAGAGAGAAATTTGGGGTTTTAGGTCTAAAGGAAAGAAGGAGATGATAGAAAGAGCGGGAAACCGTTGGGTTTATAGGACAAAGTTAATGAAAGAGGATAAACTTTAAAATCCGAGTCGGTCCCACCTCTGAAAAAGTAGTTTGCTTTTGCTCCAAAAGTATTTTTTTTGGAAGTCAAAAAGCTTCCGAAGGTAAATTATCTTCGGAAGTTTTAAAGAAAAAGCTTCCGAAGCTAAAATGACTTCGGAAAAATTTCCTAAGGATTTTGAGAATTTTGCCTTCGGAAGAAAAATTAAGACTTGAAAGTTTGTTCAAGGGAACAAAGCTTCCGAGAATTAATTTGCTTCGGAATAAAGTTGTCCTTGAAAACATATAAGTGTCTAAGCTTCGGAAGATATTTCAGAAATTTCTTCTGAAGGTAAAATTTGTTTGGACAGTTATATGTTCTAAAGGCATAAGTTTCTTCCGAAACTAAAAACATATCTTCCAGAAGATCAAAATTCTCAGAATTCTAAGGGAAGTCCTCAAAAAGTTTTTGTCCAAAGAAAACAAGAGCTTATGAAGGTGATGAACTAGACAACTTAGGGCACACATATTTTAAAAAATAATAAGAAGTAGTTTTAAGAAAAACCTACTCAAAGTTTATCATCCCAATAGCTGATATTAGATATTTAAATCTCTGTTCATCAAAAGCCTTTGTAAACAGATCAGCATATTGTTTATTTGTGTGAACTTTGACTAGGTTAATTAATCCCTTTTCAAAATTATCTCTAATTAAATGATACTTGATGTTGATGTGTTTAGTCCTGCACAAGATTCTCTGTGATAGAGATAGCATTGTTGTTGTCTATGTGAATGGGAGTCTCCTTGAAGTTTAACCATTAGTCAAGCATCTGATTTTGAATCCAAAGCACTTGAGCACAGCAGCTTGCACCAGCAATGTATTCAGCTTCAGCAGTTGATGCAGAGACACAAGATTGTTTCTTGCATTGCCATGAGACAACCCTTCCATCAAGAAACTGACATCCCCTAGATTTAGACTTTGTAGTCATGTTACAACCACCATAATCACTATCTGTATATGCATACAGATTGAAGTTAGAAATCTTAGGATACCACAGATCAAGTGTTGAAGCACCTTTGAGGTATCTTAGAATCCTTTTGACAGTAATAAGGTGAGACATCTTAGGGTTGGCTTGATATCTTGAACAAATACATGTAGTAAACATGATATTAGGCCTGCTAGCAGTAAGATACATAAGAGACCCAATCATAGCCCTGTATAAGTGTTCATCTACACACTCCCCCTCAAGATCAGGTCCAAGGAAGTGGTTTCTAGTTATGGGTGTCTAGCAATCTTACAGTCATTCATGTTGAACCTTTTGGGTATGTATTGAACATACTTTGACTGACTAATGAAGATGACATCTTTAACTTGCTTCACTTGAATTCCCAGAAAGAAATTGAGTTCCCCCATGGCACTCATTTCAAATTTGTCCTTTATTAGCTTCTCAAAGTCTTTGCAGAGCTTTGGATTAGCTGATCCAAAGATGATGTCATCCACATACACTTAAACTAGCATTATGTCATTTCCCTATCCTTCGATGAAGAGAGTTCCATCTATAGTACCTCTTCTATATCCATGATTGCAGAGATACTGAGACAGAGTCTCATACCATTTCCTGGGTGCCTGATGCAGCCCATAAAGAGCTTTATCAAGCTTGTAGACATAACCAGGATGATAAGGATCTGCAAAACTAGGTGGCTATTTGACATATACCTCCTCATCAATCATTCCATAAAGAAAAGCACACTTGACATCAAGTTGATAGACCTTGAAGTTCTTGGATGCAGCAAATGCCAAGAATATCCTAACAACTTCTAGTCTTGCTACAGGAGCAAAGAAATCAGTGTAGTCAATTCCTTCTTCTTGAGTGTATCCTTGAACAACTAGTCTAGATTTATTTTTTATGACAAAGCCTCTATCATCCTTCTTGTTCCTAAACAATCATTTGGTTCCAATGGTAGTCTTCCTATGAGGACAAGGACATAGATTCCAAACTTTCTGTCTTTTGAATTAAAGTAGCTTCTCTTGCATAGCTTCAACCCAACTTCCATCCTTTAGAGTCTCATCAACTTTCTTTAGCTCTATCTGAGATAAGAAACAAGAGTGAAAACAAACATTTGCTTCATGGGTTTGTCCTCTTGTTCGTACCCTTGTGTCAACATCTCCAATGATGCTTGTAGTGGGATGAGACTTGTGTATCCTTAGTTGAGGGATCATAGCAAGTTGCTGAGAGAGATCTAAATTAGAGAAATTTAAATCTGGAATCGATGTATCTCCCACTACATCAGCACACTTATCAAGAGAGACTTGATCCAATGAGTGTGTGACATCATTGATGTTGTCATCTATGGAGTGGTTATCAGCATCAAGAAATTCCTGATCACTGTCACCACCACCATTATTATCTTCTGCATTTGAAGTATCTTTATCTGGTTGTAGAGCCTCTGAGCTGGAATTTGAAGGCATCTCAGATGTATCAGTTGAATTTGTTATTTTGGTGCTGATAGAGACCTCATTTGCAGAAGTAGTTACAACTAGAGTTGAAGATGTATGGCTTGAAGGTCTTCTAAGCTCAAATCTTGGGTCAGGATCATATGTGGGTAAAATGTTTGTAGATCCTGAAACATTCTCACAAGATTTGTTAAAATAGTTGGTAACTAAATTACGATCAAACAGACAATTAGGACCAGAACCCACATAGGGTGTATGTTAATTGAAAGTCACATTGGCTGACTCCTCAACAATTCAAGTTTTGAGATTGTATACTCTGTAAGCCTTAGCTTGAGAAGAGTATCCAATGAAGTGTCCATCATCTGCTTTCTCAGCAAATTTGGCAATTTGATCTTTGGTATTCAAGATGGTGCAAGGACACCCAAATGACCTGAGAAAACCAATGAAAGGTTTCTTCTTGTGCCAAAGTTCATAAGGAGTCTTGCCATGAGTCTTAACTACTAAAACTTTG
>BJCM01208968.1:0-22665 GCA_018326385.1 Flaveria bidentis | reverse complement strand
CGAAGCAAGAACTCAACAAAAACACATAAACCCTCGAGTTCCTACCTTGAAATCCGGCCTTCTCCTTGTTCTTCTTCAAAACCCGAAAGTTCTCCTCTTCCTCTCTCTAAAATTCGTCTGAAAAGGGTGTGATGGGGGAATGGGCGACCATGCCCTCTTTTAACACCAACTTTTGTACTTTTTGTACTTTTTGTCCTTTTGACACTTTTAACCCTTCATCTTGGGTTAAATTTGCATTTGTTACTTTTATTATTCCTTTATTGTCTTTTTAATTATCTGGGTGTTATATTCTAACAAACCCGAACAACTGCATCCTTTTAATCATCATACTTGTATTTGCTCCATTCTGATTATTTTTTGTAGTTCCTCAAAGTTCAGTCCCAAAATATCTTCTTCTATTGTGAGAGTTTCCACAACACTTTGATTATTGAAAATTTCAAGCTTATCTTCTTTTGAGACTCTTAGTTCTTATACTTCTTCAATGTTAACTCCTTTCAGAAGCCCAACATTATACCTTCTTCTTTTGTATGCTTTTGCATGCAGTTTATCCACCACTTGTATCATATGAATATATAAGCATAAATCTTTCTATGCTCTTTCATCAGACAGCTTTAGGAAGAATTTGTCATGTAAGTACGATGTGTAGCTTGGGTGGAGCAGTTTGATCTCCATTGGGTCAAATACTCTTATCTTGTTATTCTTCTATGTAATTATTTGTTCCATAGATTTTAGTGCATAGTGCATCCGTAGGATATCTGTGGATGCCTAACCTAAAACTAAAAGTTTGAATTGAAGTATAACTTGATTTTCCATAGGTTACCAATAAGTGAAAACTACTCTTAAAATATTAACTCATTCATAGGTTACCAATCTACGAATAGTCATATTTTACTCCCCCTTAAATTTTGCACTGTAGCTTTTTGCTGATGTTACAATGAACTGTAGCTTCTACTGATGTTTACAATGGACTGTAGCTTCTGCTGATGTTTAAAAAGCACTGTAGCTTCTGCTGATGCTAAGTTTTGCACTGATTAAAACTTATTCTGTTATATGGTTCTAATCATTTGATAGAACCATTTATTGCTATTGGACCTTGTTGACTCTGTATTCATGACAATTATGCACAAGAAGATTTATATTTTAAAAACTTCATGTATCCAAAAGCCAAGTTAGTGCTCAAGTTTTAACTCCTTTATATTGACAATTCATTAGACAATTTGTTAATTATTTTCATGATTCATACTCCCCCTAAATTTTTTATCAATGATGAATAAAAGAATTTATCATAAATTTATAAGAAGAATATCATGAAAGACACATGTCTGTCCAAACATGCCAAACAGAAAGAAATCAAGTTAAAATAAATAAAATTGATGAGTACTATGTACAAGCATATATACACATAGAATGGGATCATACTATAACACTAAGCATCTTCCTGATTGATTTGTTTGATAAATTAATACCTGATTTTAGTTCTAATTACAAGTATGTTTGTCCACTTAAATCCATACAAAAGTATTGTGACAACTAGGCATGTTGTTTCTCATGTTTTCATGTTTATTAAGAGGTAACTATTATGGGCTTCACATTCAATTCACTTAGAGTTTGTCCTCCCTTTATGAGTCAATGCATCACCTTTTCACACTTAGAAACTTTGTACTTTAAGTTATAAGTTCTATCTTGAGATGCATTTGACATCTCATTAATGCATTGATGAAGAAGCTCTAAATTTAATATACAGATGACATTAACCCAGGTCTTTGTTTACACAAAACAAAGGGTTGATGAGGATCATGATCTTTTCATACACCCAGGTCTTTGTTTACACCAAAAAGAGGGAATATGATTTGCAAAGATAGACATTATAAAGTGTTGGTACATAGTGTGCTTAGATGAATGATTTGGTCACATCAAAATAAGACTTACTTGTTGTTTCCTCAAATTGAAGTCTACCATAAATAGTTACATTATATAATGTTAGGCACGCACTTAGTGTATTTTCCACTCAAGATGAACCTATTCACATATCAAGAAACTTGATTAGATTTTAACGATTCTTAGGAATTCAGGAAGAAGCAAAGGCATAGTGTACCATCATGTCCCAAACATATGTCATGCAGAATTAAAAGACACAGATAGAAAGACAATATAAATTTTTACTCTAAGCTTCAAAAGATGTTTCAGAAGTTTCTTCCGAAGGTAATTGTAAATCTTCCGAAGGATATTTTTTTTGTTTTAATATATATATTTTATTATTTTTATTTTTATGATAAGTATTTACAAGGACAGACACATGCTTTTATTGTTTATAATGATTAATCTAAGTTAATCATACACAGAGACTTAATTAGAAAATTAAATCTAACTGAATCAAAGGCTTTGCTGAATAAAACAACAAGCTGATTTGTTGTATCTACTTTGACTAACTTGATCAAACGTTTTTCTGAGCAATCTCTCAAAAAATGGTGTCTTATTTCAATATGTTTTGTTTTACTATGTTGCACTGGATTAACAGTAATAAACATAGAAGCTGAGTTGTCAATGTAAAATTGGAGTATGAAGGAAGTTGTAACCATAATCAAGTAATTGGTTTTGCAACCAAAGCACTTGAGAGCAACCATCTGAAGCAACTATGTACTCAGCCTCAACTATGGATACAGATACATTTGTTTGCTTCTTGCACTGCCATGAAACTAGTCTTGGTCCTATAAATTGACATCCACTAGTTGTGGATTTTCTGTTGTTGTTGCAACCTCCAAAGTCACTATCTGAATATGAGTAAAGAGTAAAATCACCATCCTTTGGATACTAAAGTCCAAGAGTAAGTTTTCCTTTCAGATATATGAAAATCCTCTTCATAGCATTCAGATGAGACTCTTTTGGATCTGATTGGTACCTAGCACAAACACATACAACAAACATAATATCAGGTCTATTGGCAGTTAAATACATAAGTGATCCTATCATTGATCTATATAATCTTTGATCAACAGATATTCCTGTAGGATCATGTATAATTTTATCAGTTGTTGAGGCTGGTGTTTTGTATGAAGATGTATCAGCAAGGTTGTACTTCTTCAATATTTGATGTATGTACTTCTCTTAATTGATGAAAATGCCATCTGTCTTCTGATGAACTTGTAGACCAAGAAAGAAAGTTAATTCTCCCATGGAACTCATTTGAAACTCAGATTTCATCAACTGTTCAAAGATTACACATAATCTCTTATTCGTTGAGCCAAATATAATGCATCAACATAAATTTGAACAACTAAGAGATCTTGGTGTTCTTGTTTGAGAAAGTCTGATCAATGGTTCCCCTTTTGTATCCATGCTTGAGCAAGAAAGAAGATAATGTTTCATACCACTTTCTTGGTGCTTGATGAAGACCATACAAAGCTTTGTCTAGCTTATATACCCTGTGTGGGTAGTGAGGATCTTTAAATCCAGGAGGTTGTGATGCATAGACTTCTTCATTAATTTTCCCATATAAGAAAACACATTTGAAATCCATTTGATATACAATGAACTTCTTATACGATGCATATGCTAGGAATACTATTATGGCTTCAATTCTTGCAACTGGTGCAAAAACTTCATCATAGTCTATTCTTTCTTCTTGTGTGTAACCTTGTGCAATCAACCTTGATTTGTTTCTCACAATAATACCTCTATCATCTAGTTTAGTTTTGAAGAGCCATCTTGTTCCAATTGGATGTTGGCCTTCTGGTAAATCAACTAGATTCCAGACTTTCTGCTTTCTGAATTATTGAAGCTCTTCTTGTATAGCTTCAATCCAGCTATTGTCCTTTAGAGCAACTGTGATGTTTGGAGGAACTACTTGTGAAAGAAACAAGTGAAAAGACAGATGTTTGCAGTTCCATCTTGACCTCTTGTTGTTCTTTTATTAAGATCACCAATAATGTTGTGTATTGGATGTGTCTTATGAATTCTTGTTGTTGGAATAGACTCAATTGATGATTCCAAGTTGGTCATAGTCATTGATGCAGATGGATCTGATCCTGCTAATGAATTTAGAAAGTAATCAAAATGTTCCTCTTGTTCAACATTGGGTATGGAATGATCTTCTTGAGTCTGATCATGAGGAGCATTATTAATATCTTTCGCAGGAACTTCTCTAGAAGCAATTTGGTCTTTCGTAGGAGTTAAAGGAACTTCTATGGATGATGTACGAGGATTTTCTGAATCATCTCCAATGTTTGTTGTATCTTTTTGAAAACATGGAACACATGTTGAGACATTATTCATATCTCCGGATACAGGACACTCATCTATGGATGCAGAGGTAGTAGCTACGAATGAAGTCTTTTCATCTGAAGTTCAGGTCCATGAGGTTGGACTTATGCAGCATCATTGTTGTTATTTGTTGTTTCTTGTTCCAAGATACTTGATGAGTGTATTCTTGGAGGATTAGTAAATAGTGATACTTCATTCATATTTGGGGGAACAAATGGGTAGCATGTATAATTTGATCCTACATTATTCAAATAACCTAAGTTAAATGAATCTGTTAGAGAATCTATATCAAATAACCATGATGATCCTTTTTACAGATTTAGGAAACAAGGACTCATCAAATGATACATTAGGAGTTTCTTCCATAATGTTATGTTGTGGAATGTAAATCCTATAAGATTTAGATGTTGAAGAATATCCAACAAAGAAACCATCATAGGCCTTTTCTGAAAATTTTCCTAATTGTTCTTTTGTGTTTAAAATAGATACATGACACCCAAAAGCTCTAAGATATCCTATGTAAGGTTTTCTTTTAATAAAAGCTCATAAGGTGTTTTATTATGTTCTTTTACAATCAATGTCCTATTTTGAACATTGCATGCTGTATTCACTGCTTTAGCCCAAAAGGTGATTGGCAATTATGAATCAGCTAGCATTGTTCTTGGTGCTTCAATGAGTGTTCTATTTCTTCTTTCACTAACTCCATTTTGTTATGGATTTCTTGGTGCACTGAATTATCTTGCAATACCTTTATTCCTGCAAAATGAATCTAAGTAGTATTAACAAATTCAGTCCCATTATCATTCCTAAAATTTTTAACTTTTAAATCATGTTGATTCTCAATCTTGATGAAAAAGTCCATTAATGTTTCCGATGTTACACTCTTTTGGTTTAACAAATACATATCCTCTGATTCTTCATTAGAGTTTACTACTTTCTTCTTCTTTGTCAACTTTTGAGGCTTTGCATCCTTTTCCAATTTTTCAGTTGATTTATCATTTTTCAAAATTTGAGGCTTTGATTTGTTTGCTGGTGTTTTTGCCTTCCGCAGATCATCTACTGACTCAGTAGATTTGGTTTTTCGCAGATCTGCTACTGAAGATGGTTTCTTCTTCTGAGGAAAATCTACTAATTAATCTTTCTTTCCTTTTCCTATGGAAGATCTGTGTACTTTGTCAATAGAAGCACACTTTTCAGTTTCTCCCTTTGAATGTATTTGTTGCTGATGCAGTTCTTGAAGACCTTTATTTAGTTGAGCTATTCTCTTGCAAATAGTCTTCAGCATGTTTCTTTGTTTTGGTGGATATGGCAACTTTGATTCTTCAAGAACTTTTGGAATGATTGTTTCAAGAGCATCATTCTGACCAATGTTCAGTAGATCATCATCATGCTCATCAGAATCATCCAAGTCATCACACTCATCAAAGTCATATTCTGAGTCATTTTGTTTAATATTTTCTGATTCAGAAGACTCAGTTTCATTCACCTCTATTTTATTGTGGTTAATTAGTTGATTAGAGATTGTTTCAAACTTGGTGCAAGGCACAAAATGATTTGACAAGTTATTTGTCATTGATTTAGGTAAAGGTGAGTAATTATTATTGATAGGAGGTGCAACAATATTATATCCCAACCCATACCTGTTCTTTGATTCAATATGAGAATATAATAATTTCTCATATTGCTAAGATGAAAGTTGAAACTTCTAAATTTCATTTCAGTAGATGCATGATCAACCATGGATTTTGTTAAGGAAGTGGTCAGATGCTTAACTTGGGCTTTTAAACTCTAATTTTCTAAAACAAATTTATCTAAATCCTTTTGTAAATAGTTAATTTTTATTTGATATAATTTATGTTCTCGTACATGGGATTCATTCAAAATCATTGTTTCTTTAACTTTATCAGCTAGTTGTTGAGCATGGACTCTGTATCTTTCAACTTCCTCAACACAGCTTGATGAACATAACCTATCCCTTACCTCTCTAGCCATGGGTGGAACTTTGTTTTCCATGTGAGCCATTAAAGCTTGAATTTTTTCCAAGACTTCCTTCTCATACATGTGCCATTCATAGGTTCCATCTTGAAGAATGATCAACCCAGTTTCTTTAGAGTTACTTGTTCCTGCTGATGTATTTGTCGCTGGTGGGGACGAGTTGGTCAGTTGTGGTTGTCTAAAAGACCATTGAGATGATGATGGTTGGTGAGACTGATGTTGCTGTTGTTGTGGCAAGTCAGGATTTGATTGTTTATTTCATTCTCTAGAGAATTGTCCATAGAGATTGCACTTGAAACATCGTACCTTTGACTTATCCATACCAATCTTTGATGATTTGCTTGCTGCAACCAAGTTTTTATTTTTCCTAAGATATTGTTTGGCTCTATAAGCAATCATTGCCATCTCATCTACTACATTTGGATGTAGTTTTTCCAAGTTTTGCTGGCAAATGTTAGAAGATGCTAAGGAGCTTCCCAGGTAAGCTTGAAAACTTGAACTGAATGCTGCAAAGGCTGCTTTTTATTGTTTAGAGTCCAGAGCAACAGTAATGGGCTCAGTTTCGTTGATATTTGATGAATACTTTATTGTAGATGTTTCTCTTTTATCATCAGATTTTGTTTTCTATTCCTGCCTTACTTTGAGAAGATTTCTTTGAAGGTTTTGAAGCATAGAAACTTACTTCCTCTTCATCTTCACTCAAAGTACAAGAGTTGTCACTATCATTGTTGGAAATAAAGTAACACTTTTTGTTTCTTTAATTTGATAGGGTGAGACATGTGTTCTCACACTCTTGTTTCTTGATTTTTCATCCATTTTAAGAGCCTCAAATTTAGCTACCAATGTATCTAAACCAATTGCTTTAAGGTCAATGGTGTTCTTGAACATGGACACTATTTGCTTCTAACTTTCTGGCAAAGTATGGAGCATCTTTTTGTTTATTTCAACTCCAAGATATTCATCTCTGTTACAAGTTGCATAATATGGAGTTGTTGAGGAATTGATTCATCGTTAATATGATGAAATGTTTCTCATTGTGAACGAAGGGTGTCTCTTCTAATGCTTCTGATTTCATCACTCTCTTCACAGAGTGTATGAAGAATTTTTCACAAGGAGTTTGCTATTTTATAGTTTTCATATCTGATTAATATTTCTTCAGGTAAAGCCATACTAAGCAAGTTGTATGCTTTAATATTAATTTCACTTTCTTAATATCATCAGGTGACAGATCCTTTGTACCTATGGATTGATTGATGTCATTGTAATCAAGCCCAAGTGTGGGTGGAATATAAGGACCTTCAGTTATTGAAACCCATAAGTCAGAGTCTGTATAATTCACAAGATTCTTGAACTTGATTTTCCAGGACTTAATATCTTCTTTAGTTTCCAACTTTGGAGATTGGTATGATGATCAACCAAAGTTACTCATGTTTTGTTAAAGTCTAAGATTTTAACTATTAGGGTACCATTTGAGTAATGAACTAATTAGTAACAAAACTTAACAAAAATTAAGCAATTGAGGTCATGAATCAGTCAATCCTTTTAATGATAATTAAATTATCAAATCAAGGATTTTGTTAATGTATTTATTCAAATAATCTTAAACAGTTGATGAATGTCAATCAATAACTCAGATCTCCTATTCAATTAATTTGAATATTGACCTAAGTTAATTGAGCAATGGATCAGTACTCACAGAAAGATAATTCATTGTTTTTAGTGTTCACAAAAAAACGATTTGCTTAAAAGAAATAGATCTAATTAGGAAACTGACAAATCTAGTTATAAATAAACAAACAATTAAACACTTTTAACACTAATAGATCAATCGATCTAAATAAATGAACACTTGGCTCTAATACCACTTGTGAATTCAAGGATCACAATCAGAAATTATTAGTGTTAAAGGAAATCAAGTTAATGCTTGTGGAATCAACATTAACCTTGTTCAATTGTTTGATTAATGAAGAATGATAATGATGAACACAATAACATGACCACAATTAATAATCAAACATGATTTGATTAAAATGTATTAAAATTTTTCAATGATAACAAATGAATAATCAAAGAATGACATAAAACAATAAATGCTTTGGTCGTGTTGATGTTGATGTGACGGCTGCTAGGGTTTATGTTTGTGTGAATTGATGTGATGTTTTTGTGTTGATCGTCTAATGTTATTCTCCGCCTTTCATGTGTGTCGTCTATGTATCGTCCTTTGATGTGAAACCTAGTATCCATATTTATAGGCACGTGTGTTTCCATTAAGGAAACACCGATCTCTTGGGATTTGCACAACTGTCTTGTTGACGTGTTGACTTGTTGACTTGTAACACTTATATAATTTAATTACAAGTGTTTGGACTGCATGGGTACATAGTTCTTTTGAAGGAATCTTGTTCTTTCGAAGGTACTTTGTTCTTCCTGAAGATACTTTGTTCTTCTGAAGGTATCTTGTTCTTCCGTAGGTATCTTCACTTCCAGTCTCAGAGCTATTTGTTCATCCGCTGAAGATATTTAGTTGATTGGTTTTGTAAGAAACATATCTACGGAAGAACAAAAATGTTCATTCGTAGATGTTTCTTACACTTTGTCAATTTCACAAATTGACCAAGTATAATGTTTTACCTACAAACATACATAAATCGACACAAATAAGGCTTAAACTATATACATAATGCATACATCAAAATAATGAATTATAATCATTCATTACAAGTATTGATTAAAGTTCTAAGCCTATACAAAATGATATAGACCTTTTTTTCCTGGATCTAACACCTTGCACCATCTTGAATACCGAAGATCAAATTGCCAAGTTTGTTGAGAAATCAGATGATGGACACTTCTTTGGATACTCTTCCCAAGCTAAGGCTTATAGAGTATACAATCTCAAAACTAGAGTAGTTGAGGAGTCAGCCAATGTGACTTTCAATGAGCACACTCCTAGTGTGAAAGGTTGGTCCTGATTGGCTGTTTGATCTTGATTTAGTTACCAACTGTTTTAACAAATCTTGTGAGCATGTTTCAGGGTCTACAGAAGTATTACCTACAGGTGATCTTGATCCAAGATTTGAGCTGAGAAGACCTTCATGCAACACATCTTCAGCTCTAATGGTAACTAATCCTACAAATGGAGCTTGTACCAGCACATCAATGACAAATCCTGCTGATACCTCTAGAGTGCCTTCAAATTCCACCTTAGAGGTACAAAAATCCTAGGAAGGAGCTTAAAATGTTGGAAAGCATGGTGGTGGTGACAGTGATCAGGAATTTCTTTTGATGTTGATAACCACTCCATTGATGAAAACATCAATGATGTCACACACTCATTGGATCAAGTTAATCTTGATAAGTGTGCTGATGTGGAGAGTGAATCCTCATTACCAGATCTGAATTTCTCTAATTAAGATCTGTCTAAGCAACTTGCTGGATCCTTTAGCTAAGGATCCACAAGTCTCATCCTTCCACAAACATCATTGGAGATATTGATTCAGGGGTAAGAACAAGAGGACAAACCCATGATGCAAATGTTTGTCTTCACTCTTATTTCTTGTCCAAGATAGAGCCAAAGAAAATTGATGAGGCTCTAAAGGATGGAAGTTGGGTGGGTTGAAGCTATGCAAGAGGAGCTACTTCAATTTAAAAGGCAGAAGGTTTGGAACCTATGTCCTCTTCCTCATGGGAGCTACTTCAATTTAAAAGGCAGAAGGTTTGGAACCTATGTCCTCTTCCTCATGGGAAGACTACTATAGGAACCAAATAGGTGTTAAGAAATAAGAAGGATGATAGAGGACTTGTTATCAAGAACAAGGCTAGACTAGTTGTTCAAGGACATACTCAAGAAGAAGGAATTGACTACACAAATGTCTTTTCTCCTTTAGCAAGACTTGAAGCTGTTAGGATATTCCTAGCTTTTGCTGCGTCCAAGAACTTCAAGGTTTACCAGCTCGATGTCAAGTGTGCTTTTCTTTATGGGGTGATTGATGAATAGGTGTAAGTCAAACAACCAACTGGGTTTGTTGATCCTGATCATCCTGATTATGTCTGCAAGCTTGATAAGACTCCTTATGGGCTGCACCAAGCACCAAGGAAGTGGTATGAGACCCTATCACATTATCTCTGTCAGCATGGCTACAAGAGGGTACTATTGATGGAACTCTCTTCATCAAAGGAACAGGAGATAATATTATGCTAGTTCAAGTATATGTGGATGATATTATCTTTGGCTCAACTAATTAAAAGCACTGTAAAGACTTTGAAATACTGATGAAAGACAAGTTTGAAATGAGTGCCATGGGGGAACTCAATTTCTTTCTAGGAATTCAAGTGAAGCAATTTGAAATGGCATCTTCATAAGTCAGTCTAAGTATGTTCAAGATATACTTTAAAGATTCAACATGACTGATTGTAAAGTTGCTAAGACACTCATAGCTAGAAACCACTCCCTTAGGCATGATCTTGAGGGGGAGTGTGTTGATGAGCATCTCTTCAGGGCAATGATTAGGTCTCTTATGTACCTCATAGCTAGCAGGCCTGATATCATGTTTGCTACATGTATCTGTGCAAGATATCAAGCCAACCCAAGATGTCACACCTAATCATTGTCAAAATAATTCTAAGATATCTCAAAGGTGCTCAATCACTTGGCCTTTGGTATCCAAAGAACTCTGACTTTAATCTGTATGCTTATACAGATAGTGACTATGGTGGCTGTAACATAACTGCAAAGTCTATATCAGGGGGATATCAATTTCTTGGTGGAAGGATAATCTCCTTGCAATGTAAGAAACAATCATGTGTGTCTGCATCAACTGCTGATGCTGAATACATTGCTGCTACAAGCTGCATTCAAAATCAGATATTGGACTATGGATTCAACTTCAAGGAGACTCCCATCCACATAGACAAGATTAGTTCTATCTCAACCATAGAAAATCATGTGCGAAACTCAAGGACAAAGCACATCAATATCAGGTATCATTTAATCAGAGATAACTTTGAAAAGGGATTAATCAAACTAGTCAAGGTTAACACAAATGAACAATATGCGAATTTGTTCACCAAAGCTTTTGATGAACAAATATTCAAATATCTTGTATCAACTATTGGGATGATTAATTTTGAGTAACTTTTCTTAAAAACTTAATCATATTATTTCTAAAACCTGTGTGTCCTACGTTGTCAATTTTATCACCTTCATAAGCCCTTTGTTCTCTTTCGAAGTAAAATCTTTTTAAAAGACATTCCTTAGATTTTTAAAAATTTTGAACTCTTTATCCTTCGGAAGATTTTAAAATTACATACAGAAGAAACTTATGTCTTAGCAAACAAATATCTACTTAAGTCAATTTACCTTCAAAAGAAATTTCTGAAATATCTTTCGAAGCTTTAGATCAACTTAAGGACTTGAATGTTTTATAAGAACAAATTTTCTTCTGAAATCAAATTTCTCTTCGGAAGCTTTTATTCTACATAGAATAAATACTTTGAGTTCTAAATCTCTTACGAAGCAAAATTCTCAAAAATCTTTGAAATATCTTCCGAACTTTATTTACATTCGAAAGCTTTTCTTTAAGAACTTCTGAAGCAAAATAACCTTCGGAAGATTTCTCGACTACCAAGAAAACTACTTTTTGGGAAAAAGAAAACTTCTTTCTCAGAGGTGGGACCGACTTCCGGATTTCAAAGTTTATCCTCTTTCATTAACTTTGTCTCAGAACCTTTTCTCTTTTATATGCATTTTCATATTTTTAACGATTCCCCCTCTTTTTCACTATCTTCTTCATCTGTATTTCTTCTCTAACCTAAATTCTCCCAAACCGCCTTTGTTCTTCATCTTCCTTAACCCTTAAGCTTCTCAAAATGGCTAATCTAAACCTCAGAAACAACCCTGATTTCTCCATGCAACTTCACAGGCAACACAACCAGGTTGCTTTGTTGAACTCTAAGAAATATGATAGTTTCTCAGAGATTTGTTGTTTTCTAGCTTTGTCAAACTACTCCACCTCCCTTACCATTGATCCTACTTTGTATGAGGATCACTTGCTTGAATTTTGGAAGACTTGCCAAGAGGTCATTATGGATGGGGGGAAGGCATTATCTGCCATAGTGTAGGGGAGGACAATCTTTTCACTCCGACTATCATCAACAATCATCTTCAGCTGGATGATGAAATAGGTGAGTTGTTCTTCCCAAAAGAAGCTATAAATCATTCATTTGAGCAGATGAACTATGAGGGAGATTTCTATGTAAAGAACTTCAAGAAAGGGAAGGTCTCATCCCAGTGGAAATACCTGCTTCATGTGGTTATCCACAACTTGTCCAACAAGCATGGAGGGTGGGACCAGATTCTTGAAGATCTCTCCTTCATAGTGCATGGAATGGTTCAGGGGGTCAAGTTCAGGTACTCTCAGTTTGTTTATACAAATTTACTTGCTAACTTGGACTCCTTAGAGTATTACATGTTTCCTAGATATGTTCAATACATTCTCAATTGTGAACTGGGCACACAGTTGAGGAAAACAGTTAATATCCTTAAATTTGGACAGATGAAGCCCGACATCTTTAAAATTTTGAAGTGGCCAATTGTTGGCTTCTCAGGGGTAGAAGCAACCATTGTCCCCAAAATGTTAGAGCTTATTGCTCAAGGTGAAAACCTAGCAACACAAGCCAGTGTTGAACCCACACCTTCTACCTCCCAACCTCCAAAAAGACCTCATATCACCCACACTTACAAAAGAAAATCCAAACGAACCCCTACTCAAGATATTAAGTCTATGCAGGCTCCCATATACTTACCCATATAGGAGGAAGTGGATAACCATCAGTCACCCATCACTGAGGTAGATACTCTGAACCTGTTCAGGATATCAACATGGAAGAGGCTCTCACTTCAGCAAGTAATTACATCATTAATACCTCAACAATGGCAACTCAGCCCATTGACACTTCAAATGAAGTTGTCATTGAGCAAAGGAAAACTAGCAGCCAAGAACTTCATGGTAATGGTGAGAGAAAAGACTTTGGTCCAATTCTTTCATCCCCCTATGATTCTTCTAATGAAGATGAGGGGAATCTGAGGCTAAAGGTGCAAAAACTGTCACAAACATGCACCTATCTAGTATCTGAGGTTAGTCATCTTGAATATCAGGTGACTACCTTGCAAAATAATGTCAATGGTCAGCAACTTGAGATATCCTATCTTAAGGAAAAACTAGCTGGGCGATTTTTAAGAAGAGCTCAACCAGGAACACAAGAACCTGTGAATGTGGTTGATCTAACCTCTAGCTCACCTATGCAAGTGGGTGATGCTACCAAAAAAAGGGAGAAAGTCATCACAAACATAGAACCTGGGAGTTCTTCATAGAGCATGGACATTAAGGACTCACCATCCTCACTTGCAACTGCCCATACTTAGCAACTTCCTCAAGTTCATATTGATGTGGACTCAATAGAATCCTTCATTCAGCGTCTTTTTGAGAAATGCATACCAAGGGCAGTATCATCTCCACCTCAAGGAACTTCAAATTACATCATAGGGTGGATGTATGATGCAAACAGAAGAGCCCTTATTCTTCAAAGGGTTCAAGGGTAGCAAGAAGTTTTCAATTTTCAGACCTTGAACTATTATGAAGGTCTTGACCTAATCAAGATGCCACTTGTCAATCGAAGCCAATATATAGAAGCTGACAGGTTGGCACAAAGGACTCAAAAAGAATTACTAAAGAGTTCAGTCTTGGAAGGTGATAGAAGCAATCATGTAATGCTATTGGTCAACTGGATGTTGAGGCAGACCCTAAGATTAGCTTCGAAGGGGAAACCTTGACTGAAGGCCCAGTAGTAGAGCCTAAGAGCCCTGTCACACCTACAACTACTTTAGCAATTCATTCCCTTAGTGAATCAACTACCGATGAAGGTGCATCACAACCTCTCTCTGGCCAGAGCTTGGGGCTACACCAAGCAATGAAGCCAAAGCTCTCTCCACCCTGAGACACAAAGGTCTGTGAGTGACAAAGGGAAAAGAAAAATGAATCTTGAGGAGATTAAGGAGGAGGAGAGAGAGAGAGGAAGAGGAAGCTAAAGGGAGAAAGTTCCTCTGGGTCTACAAAGTTCATGGAAGTTGCAATCAGGGCTGGCCCCATACCAAACACTCAAGATGACGAGTTGAGGGCAATCAAGATTACTTACTTGCAAACCAGGAACTATGACATTAATGAGATTATATCTTTCCCCTTAGAAGAGCTCAATGAACTGGTTGACATGAAATTGTAAAGAGAGAGGAAGGAAGCAGAGGATGCAAAGTTACTGTTAAGTCTAGGATCAATAGATCTAGTCTATTTTGTATAGGCTTAGAACTTGGATTAATATTTGTAATGAATGCTTGAAATTCATTATTATGTAAGCATTAAATGTATAGGTTAACCCATATATATGTGTGTTGATTTATGTATGTTTGCAGGTAAAAACATTATAATTGGTGAATTTCTGAAATTGACCAAGTGTAAGAAACATCTACGGATGAACATTTTGTTCTTCCGTAGATATACTTCTTACAAGTAAAATACATCCGAAGATCTTCTGCGGATGAACAACCAGCTCTGAGGATGAAAGAACAATATACCATCGGAAGACAAGATACCTTCGGAAGAACAAGTTTACCTTCGGAAGAACTAGATTCCTACGGAAGAACAATTATCTACGGAAGACAATTTTCCTGCGGATTCCAAACACTTGTATTCAAATAATAAAACTGTTACAAGTCAACAAGTCAACAAGGCAGTTATGTGAATCCCAAGAGATCCGGTGATTCCTTCAATCAACATTGATTCCGCAAACGTTGACTTGACTTCAATCAACACTGATAATTCCTGATTGTGATCCTTGGATTGACAGGTGGTATCAGAGCAAAGTGCTCATTGATTTGGATTGATTGATCTATCAGTGTTAGTTGTGTTTAATTGTTTTTATAATTCTTTAGATTTATCAGTTTTTACTGATTAGATCTATTGTTTTTTCTTTTGAGCAAAGAGTTTGTGTGATATTTGATTTGTCATTCAACATTACATAGTTCGATTAACTTGGATCTATATTCAAATCAATTAAATAGCAGATCTTAGTTATTGATCAAAATCAATAAATTATTCATATCTATTGAACAAATTCAATAGTTAAAGTCTTAGATCTTAACTAATCATGAGCAACTTTGGTGGATCATCTTACCAACCTCCAAAGTTGGAAACAAAAGCAGACTTTAAATCCTGGAAAATCAAGTTAAGGAATCATGTAAACTTTATAGATTCTCACTTATGGGTCATAATAACAGAAGGTCCCTATATTCCACCCACCCTTGGGCTAGATTATAATGACAATAATCAACCCATAAGTACAAAAGATTTGTCACCTGATGATATTAAGAAGGTTAAAGTTGATATTAAAGCATACAGTTTGCTTAGTATGGCTTTACGAGAGGAAATATTAATCAGGTGTGAAAATTACAAAACAACAAATTCCATATGAAAGATTCTTCATACACTCTATGAAGGGAGTGATGAAATCAGAAACATTAGGAAGGACATCCTGCGTTCACAATATGAAACTTTTCATCATATTGAGGGTGAATGAATTCATCAACAACTCCATAGGTTCATGCAATTTGTTACAGAGATGGATATTTTGGAGTTGAAATACATATGTAAGAAACTGAACAAAAAGATGCTCCATACTTTACTAGAAAGTTGGAAGCAAACTGTATCCATGTTCAAGAACACCATAGACCTCAAAGTAGTTGGTTTACACACTCCAGTGGCTAAAGTTGAGGCTCTCGAAATGAATGAGAAATCAAGAAACAAGAGTGTGAGAACTCATGTATCACCATATCACTTTAAAAAAACAAGAAGTGCTGGAAGAGCCTTTATGTCCAACACTGATGATGATAACTCTTGTACTTTGAGTGAAGATGAAGAGGAAGTAAGTTTCTATGCTTCAAAACCCCCTAAGAAATCTTCTCAAAGTAAGTCAAGAAAAGATAAAGAAAGAATTGATGTTCAAAGAGATACATCATCAGAAAAGCCATCAATCAACAATTAATCAGAGTCCATCACTATCATTCTGGACTCTAAGGAACAAAAAACAGCTTTTACAGCTTTCAGTTCAAGCTTTCAAGCTTACCTAGGAAGCTCATTAACCTCTACCAACATGTGCCAACAAGACTTGGAAGAACTACCTCCAGATGTAGTGGAGGAGATGGATCTACAATGGCAAATGGCAATGATTGCCTATAGAGCCAAACAATATCTAAGAAGAAACAAGAATTTAGCTGCTTCAAGTAAATCATCATGGATTGTTGTTGATAAGTCAAAGGTAAGATGCTTCAAGTTCAATATCTATGGACACTTCTCTAGAGAATGCAATCAACAAAATCCTAACTCAACACAACATCAGCAACATCAGTCTAAACAACCTTCATAATCTCAAAGATCATTCAGGCAATCACAACTTGCCAACTCATCCCCACTAGCCACTAATACATCAGCAGGAACAAGCAACTTAAAAGAATCAGGGTTGATCATTCTTCAAGATGGAACATGTGACTGGAGTATGTATAAGAAGGAAGTCTTGGAAGAAAATCAAGCTCTAATGGCTCGTATGGAAAACAAAGTTCCACCCATGGCAAGTGAGGTAAGAGATAGGTTATGTTTATTAATATGTGTCGAGGAAGTAGAGAGATATAGAGTCCATGCTCAACAATTGGCTGATAAAGTTATAGAAATAATGATTTTGAATGAATCTCATGTAAGAGAACATAAATTACATCAAATAAAAATTAACTCTTTACAAAAGGATTTAGATAAAATTGTTTCTGAAAATTACAGTTTAAAAGCACAAGTTGAGCATCTGACCCCTTCCTTAACAAAATCCATGGCTGATAATGCATCAACTGAAGTATGAGAAATTATTAAATTCTCATATTGAATCAAAGAACAGGTTTGGGTTGGGATATAATGTTATGGCACCTCCTATTAACAATAATTATGTTCCTTTGCCTGAATCAATGACAAATAACTTGTCAAATCATTTTGTGCCAAGCACCAATATAGAAACAAGTTCTAATTAACAAACATTAACAATGTATCTAAGGTGAATGAAACTGAGTCTTCTGAACTAGACAAGATTAATCAAATGGATTCAGAATTTGACTTTGATGAGTGTGATGACTTGGATGATTCTGATGAACATGATGATGATCTACTAAACAAGGGTAAGAATATTTTTTTTGAAACAAATATTCCAAAAATGCTTGAAGACACAAAGCTGCCATACCCTCCTAAACAAAGAAACATGCTGAAGATCATTTGCAAGAGAATAGCTCAATTAAATGAAGGACTTCAAGAACTAATTCAACAACAAAAATCTTCCAATGAAGTGAATGAGAAGTGTGTCTCTACTGAGGAAAGACACACATCATCCGTGGAAAAGGAAAAGAAAAGGCTTTCAGTTGATCATCAGCGGAAGAAGAACCTTTCTTCAGTACCAGATCTACGGAAGAAGAATACCTCTTCAGTAGAAGTTAATGCTGATTCAGTAGATGATGTACGGAAGAAGAATTCAGCAACAAACAAACCAAAGCTCCACAAACTAGAAAAGAAAGAATCAACTTCAAAGCTGAAAAAGGATGCAAAGCCTTAGAAGTTGGCAAATAATAAGAAATTAAATGATTCTGACAAAGAATCAGATGAGATGTATTGCAAATGGTGTGACATCAAAAACCATAATACTGAAGATTGTTACTTCAGTAGTTATTGTTGTATTTGCAATATGAACAATCACATGACATCTGACTACTACTTCAACAAACACTGTGCTATCTGCAACAAAAATAACCATTCAACTCAGGAATGTTATTTCAACAAAAAAACAAGACAAAAGGCACAAAGAAGAAACAGTCAGATAAATCTGAATTAGACACTCAATCTACTGATTGTGAAAAAGATTCAAAACTGAAGAAGTCTGACCAAAAACAAAATCCAAAATCAAAGGAAAAGTCATCCACTGATGTTCATCCTTTAAAGAAAAGACCAACTTTCTAGTAATCAAAAACACCTCATAAAAGGGTGGATTTGACTGAAAAGGAAACAAAGGCTGATGATGCATTCTTTGATAATTTTGAAAACGAAATTCATATACCTCATTCAAAAATAAAGATAGTGAAACATTTAATAATCAAGATTCATTATCAAAACCAAAGCCTCAAACCAACAAAAATAAGTTGAATAAAGAAGAAATTGAGAAATAAGAACCTTGTTCATTAACATCTCCTTCAACAGAATCATCCTCACCTAAAACAACTCAGAATGAATCAAGCAACACTAAAATTGAAACTTTAAGACTTATTCATCAAGGATTTACTATTTTAGACACTGCTGGCAAACCCAAGATCATCAAGGCTTGCGTTGTCAATTCTGACTTATTTATTTCTGAATGCAGGAACAATATTGGAGAGCTGACAGCAAGTGGTATGTTGACAGTGGTTATTCCAGGCATATGATAGGAAACTATTCACTTCTCCATGACTTCAAACATAAAAATGCTTCTTATGTCGCATTTGGTGGGATAAGAAGGGAGGTAAATTGTTGGTGAAGGAATGGTAACAAATGGTGTGCTCAAGTTTGAGAAAATAAACTATTGTGAAAATTTACAGTATAATTTACTGAGTGTGTCTCAAATTTGTGATCAAAATTATACCACATTGTTTGATAACACTATCTGTTACATTCTTAACCCAGGTTTTTCTGTTCCAGAAGATTGGGTGCTACTTAAAGCATCAAGAAAAGGAAATACTTATGTTTTGGACATTAACAACACCTCTCTCAGAAGACATGAAACATGCCTCCTATCTAAGTCATCAGAAGATGAATCTCATTTGTGGCATAGAAGGCTTGTCCATTCTAACATGAAGAACATGAACAAATTGGTAAAAAATGACTTAGTCATTGGACTGCCAAGAAAAGAGTTTCATTGCTCAACTCATTGTTCTTCTTGTTACAATAGAAAACAACATAGATGTCTCATAAATCCAAAACTATCAATACTAATACTACACCACTCAAATTGCTTCACATGGATCTGTTTGGTCCTACCAATGTGATGAGAATTGGAAAGAGACAATATTGTTTAGTGATAGTTGATGATTTCACAAGATTTACATGGGTCTTTTTCTTAAAACAAAAGAGTGAAACATCAAAAACATTAATGGACTTTGTAAAAAAGATTGAGAATCAACTTGATGCAAAAGTTAAAATTTTTAGGAGTGACAATGGTACTGAATGTTAATTCTGACTTGATTCCTTTTGTAGGACCAAAGGTATTGCAAGGCAATCCATTGCATCGAGAACTCCACAACAAAATGGAGTTTCTGAAAGAAGAAATAGAACTCTTATTGAAGTAGCTAGAACAATGCTAACTGACTCACAATTGCCTATCACCTTTTGGGTTGAGGCAGTGAATACTGCATGCAATGTTCAAAATAGAACATTAAATGTCAAAGAACATAACAAAACTCCTTATGAGCTTTTATTTAAAAGAAAACCTTACATAGGATATCTTAGAGTTTTTAGGTGTCATGTATCAGTTTTAAACATAAAAGAATCATTGGGAAAATTTTCAAAAAAAGCATATGATGGTTTCTTTGTTGGATATTCTTCAACATCAAAATCTTATAGGATCTATATTCCACAACATAACATTGTGGAAGAAACTCCTAATGTATCTTTTGATGAATATGTATTCACTAAATCTGTAAAAGGATCATCATGGCTGTTTGATATAGATGCTCTAACAGAGTCATTTAACTATGATTTTTTGAACAATGCAGGATCTGATGACGTATGTTATCCATTTATTCCACCTAATATGAATTAAGTGACATTATCTGCTGATCCTCCAAGGATTCCCACATCCTCAGATAGAAACACTTCAGCAGCAGCTGCTGACACTGCATCTGCAGATATACACTATGCATCCGGAGATGTGAATGCTATCCCTGCAACTGCTCCATGCTCTCAAGTGAATGCAACAAACATTAGAAATATTTCAAGTCCTCACTTATCATCCGGAGAAGTACATCCTCACTTATCATCTGGAGAAGTTCATCCTCACTTATCATCCGGAGAAGTTCATCCTCACTTATCATCCAGAGAAGTTCATGTAACTCCTACGGAAGAGCAAAATGATTCCGGAGAAGCCCCTACAGCTCATACGGAAGACACTCATGATGCTACTGATATTCAACCTACGAAAGATCATTCAACACCAAATGTTGAACAGTTTGACTACTACCTAAACTCTCAATCTAGTTTGGATCAGTCTACAGCAATGGATATGACTAACTTGGAATCATATATTCCAGTTGAATCAACTCCATCAACAAGAATACATAAGACTGATCCAGTCTACAACATAATTGGAGATCCTACAAAAAGAACTATAAGAAGCCAAAGTGGTACTGCCAGCATTTGTCTTTTCACTTGATTTCTTTCACAAGTGGTTCCTCCAAACATCACTGTTGCTTTAAAGGACAATAGCTAGATTGAAGCTATGCAAGGAGAGCTTTAACAATTTAAAAAGCAGAAAGTGTGGTCTGTAGTTGATTTACCTGAAGGGTAACATCCTATTGGAACTAGATGGCTCTTCAAAAATAAACTGGATGAATTGAAGCCAAGGATACACACAAGAAAAGGGAATAGACTATGATGATGTTTTTACACCAGTTGCAAGAATTGAAGCCATAAGAGTGTTCCTAGCTTACGCATCATATAAGAAGTTCACTGTGTATCAAATGGATGTCAAGTGTGCCTTCCTATATGGGAAAATTGATGAGTAAGTTTATGTGTCACAACCCCCTAGTTTTGAAGATCCTCATTACCCTCACAGGGTATACAAACTTGATAAAGCCTTGTATGGTCTTCACCAAGCACCAAGAAAGTGGTATGAAACACTATCATCTTTCCTACTCAATCATGGATACAAAAGGGGAACCATTGACTAGACTCTCTTCCTCAAACAAGAACACCAAGATCTCTTGGTTGTTCAAATATATGTTGATGGCATTATATTTGGATCAACTAATAAAAGATTGTGTGTAAGTTTTGAAGAATTGATGAAATCAGAATTTCAGATGAGCTCAATAGGAGAATTAACTTTCTTTCTTGGTCTTCAAGTTCATCAAAAGACAGATGGGATATTCATCAATCAAGAAAAATACATACATCAAATATTCAAGAAGTACAATCTTGCTGATGCATCTTCATGCAAAACACCAACCTGAACAATTGAAAAGATTGTACTTGATCCTTCAAGAAAATCTATTGATCAAAGATTATATAGATCAATGTAGGATCCCTTATGTATTTAACTGCCAGTAGACCTGACATTATGTTTTCTGTGTGTGTTTGTGCTAGGTACCTATCTGATCCAAAAGAATCTCATCTGAATGTTGTGAAAAGGATCTTCAGATATCTCAAAGGAAAACTAGGACTTGGTCTTTGGTATCCAAAAGATGGTGACTTTACACTCTACTCATATTCAGTCATTGACTATGGTGGATGTAACAGCAACAAAAAAATCCATAACTCGTGGATGTCAATTCATCAGACAAAGACTAGTATCATGGCAGTGCAAGAAGCAAACCAATGTATCTGTATCCATATTTGAGGCTGAGTACATAGCTGCTTTAGCTGGTTGCTCTTAAGTCCTTTGGTTACAAAACCAATTGATTGACTATGGTTACAATTTCCTTCAAACTTCAATTTACATAGACAATTCTGCAGCTATGTTTATAACTGCTAATCCTGTGAAACATAGTAAAACAAAACGTACTGAAATAAGCTATCACTTTCTGAGAGATTGCTTAGGGTTTGATTAAGTTAGTCAAAGTGGATACAACAAATCAGCTTGCTGATTTATTCACTAAAGCATTTGATTCAGTTAGATTTAATTTTCTAATTGAGTCTCTGGGCATGATTAACTTAGATTAATCATTTTGAACAAGCAAAGAAAAGCATGTGACTGTAACTTGTTATAAACAGATTACCTTCGGAAGAAACTTCAGAAGTATCTATCAAAGCATGCAATGATGCTTCAGCATGACATATGCATGGTAAATAATAGTACACCATATCTTTGCTTATTCCTGAATTCTTAAATATCATTAAAATCTGAGCTAGTTTCTTGATATGTGAGTAGGTTCATCTTGAGTGAAAACTACACTTAGTGCATGCCAAACATAATGCAAAGTGATTGTTTGTGGGAAACTTCATTTTGAGGATACAGAAAGTGAGTCTTATTCTGATGTGATCAAATCACTCATCTAAGCACACTATGTACCAACACTTTATAATATCTATCTTT
>BJCM01208962.1:1990-18730 GCA_018326385.1 Flaveria bidentis | reverse complement strand
AACAGTAAACTGGATTAACCAAGTTGAGATACTAAGAACACAAGTAATGCAAGAGACAGAACACAAGTGAATGGTTTTCAAGAATGCAGTATATTGCTTTCTCTATGTTCTATTACAAGTGTTACAAAGCATAAATAAAAGATACAAGAACATGAGATACTTATACTACATCCTACAGCCGGCTATACTTTGAAAGCCAGCTGGATACAATTGACTAGACACAAACAAAATCAATTGTAGAGTCAAAAGGCAGATTGCATTTTATATATACATATATATGTATACATATATATATGTATATACATATATATGTATACATATATATATGTATATACATATATATGTATACATATATATATGTATACATATATATATATATGTATACATACATATATGTATACATACATATATATGTATATATATACACATATATATGTATATAAGAAATTCTAAAAAAACAGATCATTCTACAAATGCAATAAAAACTCTAATAGGATTACCAATTAGAACCATCCAATCAATGCCAAAACTAATCACAGTTAAAAATAAATAAACAATAACCATTCTAGAAAGGAATAAACATGTTAAAATAGGTCTTTTAATTCATCTACAGTAAGCGTAAGAGTAAAGTCAAGACTTTCTTATTACTATGGTTCTAATAAAAGAATAAAAATAGCACACATGAAACTAAGTAACTAAACTCTTTAATATATTATCACATGGAAAGATTAAGGCAAACAAAGAAGATCATATATGAGCCTAGTAGGTAAGAATGTAAGTAAACTCAATTCACACTTTTCGTCTTAGACAGTGATATGCTTAGTAGCAAGTTAGTCAGCAAAAAAGAATGAATGACTGGAATGGCTACTTCAAAAGGCTTTGAGGGACCGAGTAATGTGCGCAACGATGAGAGTAGGGGTAAGGATTGGAGATTGGAGTAGGTGAAGTCAGGTTAGAATCGACAAGATAGATAGGTTGTTGCATATGTCTTAAGGGTTAATTAGTTAAAGCCTATGATTATTTGAAAAAAGAAACTAAGCTTTGTGCCTGATCAAAGGCATGCCTTCATTGCTCCTTAAAAAGAACCAGCACCTTGCATCTGCTTGAGGTGCGACTTTTTAAGCTACTTGGCACACATCTTCTGCACCTACAATGAATATACTAAGGCTCATTATAGATGTGGATAGATGTGCATGTTGGTTAATGATTAATATTAGGCCAGTGTACGACAATCAATTTTTTTTATTGTTTTAATAAGAGTTCAACATTTAAAAATATGATAACACAAAAAAAAAGTTTGGTTGAAGCAATATAAGAATTTTGTATGCCTTGATGCTTTGGATGACTTTCAACCTGCTTGACCAGTTTTCTTTTTTTGTTAAACATTATAACTTATCCCATTTGACATGTTTAAGGTACTAGATGCGTTACTAAATTTATTCCAACAATTTGCTTGGTTTAAGGTACTAGATGCGTTGCTAAATTTATTCCAACAATTTGCTTGGTTTAAGGTACTAGATGCGTTGATTAGTCTTTTTTGCCGAACAAGCATATCAGCAGATGCTTTATGGGATGGAGGTTGGCTTTTGAGGCAATTGCTTCCTTACAATGAGACCGAGTTTAATACTCATCATCTTCAATCCCTCAAGGTGATTCAAAATTTTTTTTTTGTCATGAATAATGATATCAGTGCTCGTTAAATTTATAATTTGGTTCAATTTGTATTGAGAAATAATATATGCCTGAAGAGAACTGGACATGAATCTGTGATCCTGCCTTTATCATGCAAGATATGTAAGATTAGGGGAGAGTTTTGACCTTTGAGTGATGTTTAATGAGTTCCCTTCTCAGCTAAATGTGTTAAAAAGAATTGTTTTTAGTTTTAGATTAATGATGTGTCCCTATGGACATTAAATTCTTTCTTACAGGATTCCTTTTTGAAGCGCTGTAACCAACTTGTTGAAGAACAAAGAGGAGCATGGCCTGATCTACTCATACAAGTGCTATGTGATGAGTGGAGAAAATGCAAAAGAGGTACTTGATGTTTGTGGAGGAGTGTAAGAAGTTTTTGTTTATATTATTTTTAATATTGTATAAAATCATTTATATTTTCCATTGTAGCAATTGAGGCTTCATCCCCTCGTAAGGAAACCAGATCCATACTCTTCCCAACAAAGAAATCCTCTTCTGGTGGTATGACTTCTGATATACTCAAATCATTTAAATCAGAGGTGGCAATTTCTACCGAGTTGCTTATAAATGGGTTGATTTGTGGTGTGTTTTTATCCATACACGCAACACTAATAAATTTACCTAATATCGGAGCATGCTGAAACTCTCCAAAATCTATATTCTATGCATACAACTTCCTAATTTGTTTCCTTATTGATGCATTGGTTACTTATAATTGTTCTAAGAAAGTGAAAAAACAGTGTTTGCAACTCATTCTGACTGTTTTGACCCTGTTAAAATTAACTCATCACCCAACTTGCCTATCTTCCACCTATAATTTAATGTTTTGCTCTTTGTGTGGACTAAATGTACTAAAATGATTTTTTACATGGTTCTCTGATAGATGTTATACCCATTGAGTCATCTTTTGCTGCTGGTGAAACAATGTACGAGCGTGTTAAGGTTTTTTTTCTCCAAATCCTATGCTTATTGTATCTTTATTATATATATATACATATATATAAAATCTAGGCCCTAGGGAATGATAACGTGCTTTTTTTAATTTTTTTTATTTAGGTGTTCGTGCTTCATCATCAGCTCCAAATTTTTTTAGCCGGAAGATCTTTACCAGATCAGCCTCCTGTCCTCCCCCCAACAGACTTCCCTAAAATTTCTCGAGCAACATCTGCTGGTCTGAATGTTATTGGTCCAAAATTGAGCACCGAATTACATCTTGGTTAGTGTTTGCTCACCTGGTTATTAAGTATTGAATATTTTATGCATTTACCTATAAATTGGTTGATATAGGTTATGTGTTTACTTGTAATGGCCCAAATAGGTAATTGGAAAAATTAGGTAGATAGAAACATGTTGAATTGGTCGAAAATCACATTAAGTTTATTCAAAGGCATATGGCCTCCTAAATGGAATTAGTAATAAACTTAGGGTGATAAAATCTAAAAGCGTGTGATTGAACAGACCATAAACATACTCTTGATATACTTGAGACGACCAGACGGGTGGTTTGTGATCACTCACAAATAAATGATAAAAAACAATAAAGCACATATGAGAATGTAGATAGATTACACTATACTCATATGATTTTACTAGAAAAGTTTTACACATGACAAGTGGAACAAATTAAGAAATGTATACCATCTCATGCCAACCTAGATAGTACTCGTTGAGGGATGACAACTCACACAATACACCCATTTCACCTTGATGAAGCCTTGTGTTTATAGAGGCTTGTAGTAGTTTTCTTTTTGTATTAAGAAACTGTGATTTGGTGAATCCTTTCTCCATGATTTATTCCCACACAAATAGGAAAGTTTGCTATGATGAAGATCTTTTTATGATTCATCCATATCTTCTATAGATTGATATCTACAAACTTTATCCATTTGGTATCAAGTATCAACGGTCTCAACATTTTGCACAAACAATTTATGGTAGTAATCGAGTCCTTCGAGACCAAACATTATTCGGTAGTAAATATAAGTGCTTTTGATAGTAACTCAAACAAGTTACTAGTTTTCTACGTGGTAGTAACTTTTGTTACTTTCAATGTATGTTTCTGTTTTCATGAGTGTTGTAAAAATCGGTAGGCGCTCGTCGGGTGGTGGGGTACCAACTAGCGATTAATCAGGATTAATCGCGATTAATCAGTTTGGAATTTTCATATATAATTTTTAATTATATATGTATACACACATTTTTATATGTAAATTAAACAAAAATGTTTAGTTTAAACATACCTCGTTGGAAATTCCAATATTTCGCTAGCATCTCACCGGGTTCTGGAAAAATGCTAATTAGGGGCCGTTTAACGACTAACTAGGGCCGTTTAGTCTCGATTTTGACCTGTTTAACTAGCTAGCTTTTAATGTTGCCGATCAGGGAAAATCGAAGCGGGGAGCTTCCAATTATCAATTAGTCGCCGATTAATCGGTGACTAGTTCGATTTTTACAACACTGGTTGTCCCTGATTTAAGCCTTTAACTAGGGTCGTTTACACCTGATTTTGACTAGCTTTTAATGTTGCCGATCAGGGAAAATCGAAGCGGGGAGCTTCCGATTACCGATTAGTCGCCGATTAATCGGTGACTAGTCCGATTTTTGCAACACTGGTTGTCCCTGCTTTAAGCCTTTAACTAGAAACATTCAACCTCTAATCTGTTACATGATCTTCATCATCCAGATCTATACAATTAAAGACCCAACAATCTTCCCTGTTTGGTAGATGAAAATATACAAGTAACTAGGATTTACAGTGAAACAAATAAAGATAAATAAAATCTTCAAGACTTCAGTTTTGGATCTGAGTCCCGTAAAGATCCCACCTTTATCTGTTGATAATTTGGTTCTTCCACCGCACCTTGAAAACGTACATCTGTTAATACTCGAACAATCATATGATATCTCCATAATCTAAATTGTAGTTCTCCTCCATTGGTGTAGCTTCGCCTATCTTCTACTCCTATCCTAAAGGAATTAAGTGTTTAGGGTGTCTGTCCTCCTTAACAAGGAATCCCAGCTAAAGGTTCAAAATTATGTGAAAACAAAAGTTGTTATGATGATCTTGCTCGTTTTGCCTTACAACGGAGTCTCAGAAAAGATCATAGTACTCAAGATATTTTTTTAACGATGTCCTTTGTTGTTTATACTACCACTTGATTTCTCTCATGCAAAGCTATCGTTCCATAGAATCTGAGCCACTAAAATGTCAAAATATTTGACATCACTCTTGTTATGGCCTACAACTCTCATGGCCCACTTGAAATATCCTTTTAGTATTGTATTTCAAATGAAGATTACGTATGGGGCATCAAATTATCATGTGAAAATTCACCACGTCATGTATTTGGCCAAGAATGATCTCAGTAACAGTATTTACTATTTGGTAGTTAATGTCTTCGCCTCTTAACCTTGCAAGTATTTCTACTGACTTCAATATTTTGGAGGAAAATATATGAAGTGATTTTACAATATTTCATTCCATACATATCTTTATTTTTGATCAAATCTGCTAGCACTCACAAGTCACAATTTCATGAGAAAATAATTTGTAAGCATACTTAATTCAACACTTTAGAATATTTTTTAGAACTTTCTGATATTAATCGAGCTTCTCCGGACCCCCTAAATCAAATCTACCATCTTCATCTTATTTATCAAGTCTCTAAGCGACTTGATTTTTAGCTTTTCATTATTTTTCTAAATGTTGTTCTACAAATTTTCAAAAAAAAGAGCCAGCTTATGAGCACTTCATATATGCATGAATCAGCATCAACTCCTCTTCTTTCTTCTTTAAAGCCTATGACTTGAAATAACATTCAAGAGCACATATCTTACGAAGATCAATGGTTAAATCGATCAAGACTTGAACATGGCATTGATGCCAATTGATAAAACTCAGACGCTTCTGATCATGCTGTAAACATACTATTGATATAGTAGAGGCAGGTGGTTTGTGGTCACTCACAAACAAATGATAAAAACACAATAAAGCACATAAGGGAATGTGAAGATAGATTAAAGTCAACTAGTCATATGACTCCTTAAGAAAAGTTCTACATGTGACAAGTGGAACAAATGAAGAAATAGATATATTCTCATGCCAACCCTAGATAGTACTGGTCTAGGGATGATGACTCACCAAATACACACACCATTCCATCTTGATGAAACCTTGTCTGTATAAAGTCTTGTTTTCTTATTGAAATCGATAACTGTGATTTGGTAAATGGTTTTTCTTTAATTCACTCCACACAAATAGGAAAGTTTGTTATGATGTAGATTTTTTTCAGATTCATCCAGAAGAAATGATGTAGATTATATTTTTCTGATTCATCCATATCTTATGCAAATTGACATGTGAAAACTTTATCTTCTTTTTGTCCTTTAATATCAACGCTTTTGACATTTGCACAAACAATCTTCTGTTGTAACCAAGTCCTTCGATAAAGAATGTTCTCTGGTAATAATTTGTAAGAATGCTTGATAGTAACCTAAACAAGTTATTATTCATCTGCTCAGTAGTGGTAGGTGCTTGGTAAATCGGCAGCAGAAAAATAACTCCTAAATTATTATATGAGTTTCATCTAGCCAAATGCCCAAATCTACACAATCAGAGACCAGCATTGAATTTTGATTGTAATCATGTTTAGGACATTAATTAATTGTGATATACTAGCCCATGACCTAGTTGGTATAGGTGAGTGCCTCCCACAAAAATGGTGCGAGTTTAAATTTATAAATCTTTGCAAGTGTAGGCTTAGAGGTGGAATTTAGGCGGAAAAAATTTGCTGTAAAAGAAAATATATATGATATATTGATAGATACCCGAAATCGGCAAAGCTTTGATTTCTAAAGAAACAATTACAAAGGCCTGATTCTAGATGGCCAAGATCTCTGAAAGAAAAACACACTTCAAAATAGTATCTCTTAATAATGTAAAACCAAGAACAAAAACTCCTATTTCTAGTACAGACGGTTGTAGTCCACTAATTTGAATTGCTCAACTGTTCCCTCTAATTAAACAATTTCCACTAAACATTAAATGGGTCAAAATATGGTTGAATACCCACTGGATCTTCCGATTCATGAGCTGGGTTCGTATCATATACTCGAGACGACTTATTGTTTGCGGGGCAAGCCAACCCGTTTAATCCATAATAGAAAAGCAACTGTTTAGATCTGAACCCGTCTTGACCTGTTACCCAAACTTTACGTGCTGTGTGTGCATCAAGATAAATGTTGGAGTGTTTGACTTGATACATAGTTTAAGAAAATAGTTTGATCATTTGTTAAGTACTTAATTATCTATAATAACATTCAATAAAAGCAAACTGGAGGAGCTTTTTGGACAATTAATATCATAAGTTTATTGGCATCGACAAAAATTGAAATTAGAAAAATTCAACACGAGAACTTACCTAAAACCAAAATGTTACAGTATTTCAACAGGTCACCCCAAAAGGAAAATGTAACAATTTTATAGGGATATAAGGAACATTTTTCGTTTGGCTACATGTGTCCTTCCAATACGTAGTTCTTGTACAATCAGTTTGTTTGTCTTGATATTTAATTTGGTTTCAAACATGAGTGGTGAAATGATGATCTTAATACAATAAACCAAATATGGGATTTTCTACGTATTGTGTTGGATAGCCAAGTGAGTACACCATTTCCTTTGCTGTTGTTTACTTGCATTAAATCGATGAACATCAATTCTAAATCACACTGAATCCTAAAGCTTCAATAGAGGGCCTAATATGTCTGATCCTCTGTTAAGGCATCATATATTGTAGAGGTGGCAAAACAGAATCGGGTCAACAACGGGTTACTTTAAGGGCGGTTAAGGGTAAATTGATTCGGGATGAACCACATCTATCTTTTTTTGTCCTTTATTTGAATCTTGTTAATAATTAATGGATTAGTTATGATTAAAAATAATAATATTATTTCCTTTGTTTAAATGATTTAGCTTGATGCAACTTGTAAGGATTTGAATACAATCTAGAAGCTTTCATCCCTCTGACTGTTAACATTTATATATTACCTTTTCAAATTTATATTAGGATTTTATTTATTAGATAAAGATTAATGATAGTTGATTTACTTCAATCCTTGTCAGAGAGTTTAGTAACGGTATACTTCAATCCTTGTATAATAACAACAACCTTGGTTATTGAGTGTTAGAATATTGATATTAAATATTTGATAAAGATTAGCATTAGTAGTTTTAGTAGAATTGAAATTGTGGTTAGGGAATTCCATAATGTTAGGATTTACATGTTTAGTCTGATTAAGAAATATAGATAAGAATCAGTTGGACATTTATTGGAAAGCATTACCACTTGAAAGTAGGTTAGTGAGAGAGAGAATTGGCTATTATTGATTTTACCTGTTCCATAGTAGTCAAAGTCTTAAGCCGCAACCTAAGCACAAAGCGTAGAAAAAGCGCACCCCTGAGATAAAAAAGTGCAATAAAGATCCACTAGAATTAGCATTAGAATCATCCATTCAATACCAAAGTAATAGTAATTTACAAAACAGCAGCAAATTTCTAGCTAGTTGACAAGAGCAGATTCACGGAACTGTTCAAGTTGAGCTAGAGGGGAAACAATCAGATCTGAGCATGGTTGCGATAGTAGTAGGTGGTAGCAGCTGCGTAGAGAATAAGAGTGGAAGAAAGGGGATTGGGGATTAGAGTAAAAAATTTAAAGTCGAACCAAGTGGTTAAAACCTGAAAAGAACTACTGAATTTTTAAAGTAGCCTGAACACCCGCACACCTTATGCACTTTTGACAACTGTGATGAGACTCATTATGAAATAAGCACAACCAAAATTGACCCATTTTTATATAAAATATAAATGGGTTAATATTTACACTATTTAAACAAAGACTGCGTAAAATGGATATGATATAAGGGAATTACCACCTTTAATGAGTGTATATATATGCCTAGGCCTAAGCCTAAATTTTGATCTTGTTTTTTTAAATTCAGTTGATGCAGTGCCATGTAGAATTGCTTTTGAGAGGGGAAAGGAACGCCACTTCAATTTTTTGGCAGTTTCTATTGGGATTTCTGGATGGATAATCCTTGCAGAGGAATTGCCTCAGAAACCTAGTCATGGAACTGTTCGCGTCGTTGCTCCTTTGGCTGGATGTAATGTAAGTGTAAATATTATCTTTTGTTATTTTACTTTTAATTCATCCAATGTGGTTGCCAGCCATCTATAATGATCTTCAGAGGGGATAAAATTGTTAATTTTTTTTTATGTTTTTGCTTTTTTTATTACAGCCAAAAATAGATGAAAGGCATTCAAGATGGTTGCACCTTAGAATCCGTCCATCTACTTTACCCTTAACTGAAACTGCCAAAAACGCCGCAAACCTTAAACTGAAATCAAAATCATTGGTTGATGGAAGGTGGACCCTTGCTTTTAAAGATGAAGCCTCCTGCAAATCAGCTTTGACCATGATACATGAAGAAATTGACTTGCAATGCAGTGAAGTAGAGAGAAGGCTTAAACCTTTATTGTCTCATGAAATTTGAACAATTCAAAATATTTGGGTCAAACAGTTAACTCGACCCATAAGCCTTTTGATTATACAAATAATGTTGTGTGTGTACGTTCTAACGTCCAGCCACCTGTCTGTAAATGTCCATAAGACAATCTTGGTGCAGGTACATAGGAAATATGTAGACATAGATGACAATATATTGTTGTGTCCTATCTCTGTCTATTAGTTTGTTTTTTCTGTTTCACATTTACTAAACACCCGTAGGTGTGTTTGCTTGTTGCTTACGGGAGAATGATGTAAAATCTTAATCGCAAGCTGTTCTAATGCAATATGCTTATATCTGGTGTGTTTATTTTCAGTATCAAGTCAGAGCTTGTGAAATGGCTTTATATATAGCATAATTGTATTTTAATTATTTGATACCAAACATATTCACCTGGTCAATTCTTCTCTCTCGAATCAACTTGACCACATACTTAATGCTGTGTTTAAATGTTCATTTGTTCTAAGAAACTTTTTCACCACACAAGCATCTCCAAGAACGTTTTACTTTAATGGCTATTTGGTTTGAATTATTTGATTCAGTATAATTATTTATAGTTGTATACGTGTGTGTGGTGATCGTCACTAATTGACGTTAAGTCCCAAGTTATATGATCATAACCTTGTATTCTTTTTTAATATAAACACTAAATTTCTTTTCGTCTTTGTTGGCCCTTTCTCTAACCCTTCATCTTTGATGGCCTTTGGCAACACAACCAGAGCTTTATTTTTATGACCACAACCATTATGAACAGGTCAAATATAATTGTGGTGTATGTGATAAGAACCGAATATATGAATTGCTGAATCAAAAGCCCGATTTGAGAAGGGCTAATTCTCTGGTTACAGACACAACGAAATTTGAAAAATACTCCAATAATAATCATGAACAAGAACTAACAAAGATAAATAACAACCATTGTGACGGTTACTCCATTATCCCACTAACCCACTAAGCCTCTATTGCTGGATTCTTTTGACCACTTTGACCAAAGGGATCCAGATGAGATCCGAAGACCCACTGAATCAACCCCACCGACCCATTCGAGTTTCCTTGTTTCTTGTTTAATTTCCCCTAATATTCAGCCACTTCCATTTCCCCTAATATTCAGCCACTTCCCCACCACTGTAGTTTTTATTTGACTGGGTCATGGGTCATGGGTCCAACTGATCTTGAGAGAACTGGGTTTGTGATTAAGACAATTGATTTCTGCGCGGGGGGTTTGGGGGTGGGGTGGTATGGTAGACTTTATATGCTGGTTACAGTGCGACATGATAATGCTTACCATTAACACATGATTCTAAATAGTGACACACAAAGCATCATTATCAAGTAGATGTGATGAAAGTATGACAATTAATGATTTTAACAAATAAATTTTACTAAATAAGAAATC
The DNA here is from genome assembly GCA_018326385.1 of Flaveria bidentis. Classification (NCBI taxonomy): domain Eukaryota; kingdom Viridiplantae; phylum Streptophyta; class Magnoliopsida; order Asterales; family Asteraceae; genus Flaveria; species Flaveria bidentis. Next base: position 8,082 of record BJCM01208962.1, on the reverse strand, counting down.
AATGTCTAACACATGCGTCTAGCTTATTAAATTTTCTACCAAATAGTGACACACAAACAACCCCTTACCTGTATATGAAACTACAGCTGAATGAATTGTTGCTATCTATTAAATTGCTATACAAAGGAATCCTATTGCTAGAGCAACAAGGTTACACAACTTTTGGGGATATGTATTTTACTCATGCTCTTAAAAGAGTAAGAGTTTTTGCTCTGAATCACTGAGTCTAAAAAGGATTAGTTTTTGTGCGCTAATCATCTTTGCATGATATTGCTATTCATATATGAGGAATCAGAGGGAAAACATATATTCTATTTGTCACCAACAATTAGAGGGTGAGTTAAGTTGATTACTTATCCTCTACTACCATAGTCGCAAAGTTGTCTTGTGCTTATGTAAGCAACCTGTTGTGAGTCCAGTTCTTCATAAGTATCTTATGATGCCACTAAAGTCAACTTGTATGAGCAAGTGCCTTGTCTTTCTTCAAGAAGATGAGTAAAGGTGACTTAACGTTAGAATGTGTTATGACTTAAGTCGCATGATTCTTGGTGATGTCTAAGTTTTGATCTCTTCCATCAAAACTTTTGTTTATTCCATCATATTTTATGTCTATCTTTGTCATGATTTGAGGTTCGGGAAATCAATAATAAAATATAAAATATCAATCTATGTGAAAAAATTATAGTGGAGCAAAAACATTGGAGTTAGGGAAAACATTTTGGTGTGAGAACTTCTTTGTTTAGACAAAATTTGATTGTAAGGCCCCGTTCCCGAGACACTCAAAGTTGGACAATCACCGCATATCAAATATAACACATACATTTAAATTTGCTAAAACATCATAGCGAAATACTTAATAAACCATTTCATATATTAATGACCACTTTTGCAAGACAATACAATCATTGTTAACCGTTACAAAAATTTCATTGTTTGCATTACATCACAAAATTGTCATTTAACATAAAATGGATACCATCCCAAAAAAACATGCTAAGTAGTTGCGCTCGTGCCATCCTCAGCAATTATCACCTGCCAACTATTAAACATATGAAAATCAGCAACGCTGAGTGAGTTCTAGTTTTAATACTAAAAATACTTTACTTTCGTTTAAAACACTCCTTTACTTTCGCACATGATCATACATCGTACATACACTAGATAATAATAATAATAATAATAATAATAATAATAATTATTATTATTATTATTATTATCTTTCATCATCGTTTATTTCGTACATAATGCACATTTTGTACTTTCATAATTATCTTTCACTTTTATCTAGACCAATGTCATATGCTATACCCTTAACATTATGCACGATGCTGGTACTAGGCCGAAGCCTATAAATAGACCCCTAACATTATGCAAGAAGTTGAATCTAGTACTAGGGCAAGTGACAAGGCACCCGTTCATTTGGTCAATCACAAGGATTAGACCCTTGTATTCATAGGCTAGCTAGGCCCATACAGTTGAGCTAACAACACACGGTTGTGAACCTCCTTTCGTTTTATTTGCAAGACTTTCGTTCATTCATTAGGTTTCACTTATCATTATTATTATCTTTCACTTTAATATATACCACTTTACATATTAACAACACAACATACCAAGTACAAATTTACCATAAAACATAACCGACCCTCCGTGGGACAGTGGGGTTCAGAATCGACAGCCCCTGACAGCGGGGTCCTAGGGGCAGCAGCCGCTAGTGGGGTCCAAGGGGCAACGCCCCTGGCTGGGGTCGGGTTGCCAGGTCAGCGTGAATAAATTTTATTTTTAAACATTTCTATAACACATTTTGTTATATAAAAATCGATCTTCCTATTAAAATCTCTTAAAATCTTTGTCATTTAAAAACGTATATTTAGTATACATAATAGCCCAAAAACATGGAAAACTTATAAACAAGGGGATTTAGAACTCACCTGGACTTAGTGAGCAGCTTCACAATCAGGCTTTCTAAGCAAGGGTCAATCCACACAACATGCAGATAAGTTAACACCCAAAGAGGTTAATTTCTACATAATTTCGCTGCAAGACAGCAAATTCTCTGCTAGTTCGCCAACAGTTTCGTTGGCAGTTTTGCCTAACTTTTGTTATAAATCCAAGTCTGCGAAACTATAGTTTCGTAGAAAGCTTCATAGTTTTGCTGACGACTACATAATTTCACTGGACGAACCCACAGTTTCGAAGAACGGGCTGAATTATGAATCAATCCATTTTTAACCCAAAATTCCAACCTTTTACATCCAAATCCTTGGTTTATCATTCATGAAGCTATATCTAAGCTTTTACATGTTTTCTTACACAAAAACGTGAGTTTTGGATGATGCAGGACCGGTGAAGGGTAGTCACTTACAACACAACAACACAAAGAGAAGATTAATTTGACTAATCAAAGAGTGAAACTGGATTAACCATAATAGGTGATACTAATAACACAAGTAAGTAAGAGACAGAACAAGATATCAAGACACAAGGAAATGATTTTCAAGATTGCAGTATATTGCTTTCTCAAGTTCTATTATAAGTGTTACAAAGCACATTCAGAAAGTTACAAGAACATGAGATACTTATACTACATCCTACAGTCGACCATACTTTGAAAGCCAGCTGGATACAATTGACTAGACACAAAACAAAATCAATTGTAGAGTCAAAAGGCGGATTGTCTTTTGACTAGTGACTATGACATGCCATAGCTCACACCCTAATATATTACAAAAGGGATAAAGTACATGAAGTAGAAAGTTACAGACTCAAGATCTCAATGTACAGTTACTAAAAACATGAACCTTTTAACTAACTCATGCAAGTTGGTGACTTTACAGAGTTGCAGCGGAAAGGGGTCCAGCTTTAAGGAAAAGTACATCAGATAAAGCATGTGTTAAAAGTCTTCAGAAGAAATCTGTCTTCTAGTGTTGGCTTTGGAAAACTTTGTCTCTGAAGCTTCGGAAGACTTCATCTTTGGCTTTAAGTGTTTGAGTTGCATCAGCCTCTTCATATAATCTCTACAAACTCCCCCTAGGCTGATGTTACCAAAACACCTTTAAGACTTCAGATACCAACAGTCCTTATCAGGATAATGACCAACCCCTTCTTCATGAGATGATCAGGATCCTTCAGACTCTCAAAGTGTCTTCTCATGTCAAAGAGATCATGCAGAGGTAGATTGAACATGTCTTGCCATGTGTAGACATCCTCAATTCCTTGATCTCTAATGACATGCCATCTTTCTGGATTTGTGGTGTATGTCCAGGACAAGATGGGTCTTTTTGATGCTAGAGGAGCTACTTGATTGGGAGTTGATGGAGCATCCTCTAGTTGCACACCCTCAGGATGTTCTAACTCATCCTGAGGCTCATAAAAGGATGTTTCTTTCTTCTTCTTTGACTTTGGTTTTGAAACCATCCTTTTCTTTCTTTCTGTTCCTTTTAACTGAGAAGACTGGCCTGCAGCACCTGATTGATCTTGTTTGTCTTTCTCAGTTAGGTCTTCCTCTCTCACAGGTTCAGGAGAGGGAGTTTGACCCTTCTATGGATCAGAAGATGAAGCTTTTTGAGATTCAGCAGGAGGTTCAGGTTGTGTTGTCTCTGGTTGTTCAACCTTAACCTCCACTTCAGGTGGAACTTGACTTGGAGGGGAGTGTAAGTCAATTAGCTATCCACTCTTGATCTTCTGCTTGATTACACTTATATGCTCATCCATAGTGGATAGAGACATAGGGCCAAGTCTCCTTCCGGAGAATCCATACAACTTCAAGAAGCTCATCATCCTCTGCCTGTCTGCAGACTTCTTCATGCTCTTCTGGATGATGGCTCTTGACTTAGCAACTTCTTCCCTTAGCTTCCTTTTAGATGTCTTTCTTTCCTTGACTATCTCAAGTTCAAGTTGCTTGAGATACTCAAACTCAACATAGTCATAGAATAAGGGAAGAAGTGCATCTGCCTGATAGAGGCCTGTGGCACTCAGGTAGTTGATCATCTTGATCATGTCTTCTTCTTTGTCTACCTGAGGTTCTTGTTGAACCACATCCTCATTTGCAGGACTTTCTTGAACTGGGGAGAGAGTAGGCACATGCTTATATAGTCTTTTCTTTCTTCTTTCTTCTTTCATTTGTACTAGTAGCTCAGCATCTTCTGCCTCTTTCTTCTCCTTTGACCTTTCCATGTCAACCAGTTCATTCAGTTCCTCTAAGGGGAGAGAAATGACATTGTCAATGTCATAGTTCCTGGTCTGCAACTAGTTTATCCTGACTGCCCTTAACTCATCATCTTGAGTATTTAGTCTGGGGGCAGCCCTGATAGCAAACTCCATGAGTCTTGATGACCCAGAAGAGGAACTTTCTCCCCTCAGCTTTCTTTTCCTCTCTCTCTCTCTCTCTCCTCCTCAATCTCCCTAAATATCATTTTTCTTCTCCTTTTGTCACTCACAGACCTTTGAGACTCAGGGTGGAGAGAGCTTTGGCCTTCATTGCTTGGTGTAGTATCCGAGCTCTGGCCAGAGAGAGGTTGAGAAGCACCTTCACCAGCAAGTGTCTCAAAAAAGGTATGAATCTCTACATCAGTTGATGATGGAGATAGGGCTCTCAGGTTCTGCCACTGGGCCTTGAGTTAAGGTTTCCCCTATTAAACTAATCTTAAGGTTTGCCTCAACATCCAGTTGACTGATGGCATTGCCTGATTGCATTAGTCTCCTTCTGAAGTTGAACTCTGCAGTGATTCTGTCTTGGATTCTTTGAGCCAACGTGTCAGCTTGTCTTGATTGGCTTTGATTGACAAGTGGCATGTTGACTAGATCCATACCATCATAGAAGTTCAAGGTCTGAAAATTGAAGACCTCTTGCTACCCTTGAACTCTAAGAGTGATGAGGGCTCTTCTGTTGCTGTCATACCTCCACCCAATGATGTAATTTGAAGTTAGTGGAGATGACATAGCCCTTGGTATTCCTTCCTCAAACAGACTCTGTATGTAGGAGTCTATAGAGTCCACATCATTGTGAACTTGAGGAAGTTGTTGAGTGTGCCCAATTGCAAGTGAGGATGGTGAGTCCTTAATGTCCATACTCTTTGAAGAACTCCCAGGTTTTGAGATTGTAATGACTTTCTCCCCCTTTTTGGTAGCATCACCCACTTGCATAGGTGAGCTAGAGGTTAGATCAATCACATCCACAGGTTCTTGTGTTCCTGGTTGAGCTCTTCTTAAAGGTCTTCCAACTAGTTTTTCCTTAAGATAAGAAATCTAAAGTTGCTGATCATTGATCCTGTTGTGCAAGGTAGTCACTTGAGATTCAAGATGACTAACCTTGGAGACTAAATAGGTTCATTTTTAGACAGTTTGTGCACCTTTAGTCTTAAATTCCCCTCATCTTCATCAGAAGAATCATTGGGGGATGAGATGATTGGACTAGAGTCCTCTCTCTTATCACCAGCTTCAGGTTCTTGGCTGCTGGATTTCCTCTGCTCACTAGCAACCTCAGTTGAGGTGTTAGTGGGCTGAGTTACCATGGTTGAGGTCTTAATGATGGAATCACTTGCAAAAGTGAAAGCCTCTTCCATATGGACATCCTAAATAGGTTCAAAAGTGTCCACCTAAGTAGTGGGTGATTGATATGGGCTAGAGATAAGGATTCAGGAGCATTCATCTCTCTTTGAGTAGGGGAAGAGAAGAGAGAAGCATGGTAATCACTAAAGCCTAAATCTTCATCAGTATAGAAGTCAAGGTTGGGGATTGGTTGGTTTAAGTCCAAAGACTGGGGATGGTAACTGTCCCCTGAAGGTTGATCGTCTGAGTGTTAAGACTCAGAGTGATGGCTTAAGGCATTTGGTCTTATGAGCTCATCAAGCTGAGCATGAGGAACCTCAACACTGATTATTTAATGAATGGGAGTGGTCTGCTCCTCAAGAAAAGTGGGAGCTCTAGTGTCCACTTTCTTCATGTGTGTTAGTGGTATGGACTGGCTAGCTAAGCATAGAATCGAAATCGTATGTGATGAGCGCCTACTTAAGATACCGTTAAGCGACAAGGAAGTGTTAGTGGTACAAGGCGAAAGGAGTAACACCCTATACCCTATGGTATCCCACTTA
>BJCM01208934.1:0-14195 GCA_018326385.1 Flaveria bidentis | reverse complement strand
TTGGTGCCTTGGTCGTTCTTTCTTGGTCCAAATCATCCTCATCCATTTCGACATTTTGCTGCTGAAAGGTAGTTTATGGCATCCTCTTATGGCTGTCCATAATGTTAGTTTTGTGTTTACATTGCTAGTCTTATTCACATATAAAAGGTCCTTTGTTTTTGGGTTTGTTTGTAACTTTATAATATCAAGATGAAACCCCAAATTTTCAGTTCATTAACTATGTTATAAAGCTTGTTTCCGCTGCGTTTTTAAAAAGTTTAAATGGTTAAACTATGTATCTTGTTCTTACAAACCCCAACAATTCTCACGTTTTTTTTGGCAGCTCTTGAAAGGTAGTTTCATGGGTTTGTATTTGGTTGTATTTTATGCATGATAGCTAGCTCTTTCACAATTATTTGTTCTTTTGATCTTGGGTTTTTTGATGATAAATAATATGCTTTAATTTTTAGTTTATAAAACATACTATTAAGCTTTGATTCTGCTGCGTTTTCATGCTTAAGAGGTTAACGGATCTTGATGTTGTGTCAGGTACATTTCTAGTGAACCAAACTTTATCCTCTGTGTTATTCGATTCTGGTTCTAGTTAAAGTCTCATTTCTACTGCCTTCTGTGCTAAATTGCTTGTTAGTAGTAAGAATATAGATGCGCCCTATCATGTAGAAACTGCCATAGGTAAGTGTACTAGGATTTCCGAGGTGATAGAAGGATGTGTTGTGGAATTATAAGGTCATAAGTTTCCGGTTAGACCATTTGTGATGACCTTAGGTGGTTTCGATATAGTTCTTGGGATGGATTGTTTAGCGGACTACGAGGCGAACATTTTGTGTCGCACGAAAATGATTCGTTTGACAGCGCCTAACAGGATTTGGTGACGGTTTATGGTGATCTAGTCACTACGATTCCGAAAGTGATTTCGATGGCGGTGGCAGGAAAGTGTATGAGGCGTGGATGTAGTGCCTACTTGGCTTATGTGAAGGATGTGGAAACACCAACACCACAGCTATCCGATGTCCTAGTTGTGTGTGACTTTCCACATGTGTTTCCCGAAGACTTACCAGGAGTGCCACCTGACCGCGAGATCGAATTTTAGATTGATTTGATACAAGGTGCCTAACCTGTTGCCAATGCATCGTATTGGTTGGCTCCGACTGAGATGAAAGAATTGATGGAGCAATTGCAAGAGCTGCTTGATAAGGGGTTTATTAGGCCGGGTATCTCTCCTTGGGGTGCTCCAGTCTTATTCGTGAAGAAGAAAGACGGAAGTATAAGGATGTGTATTGACTACCGTGAGCTGAATAAGTTGAGGATAACGAACCGATACCCCTTACCGAGAATTGGTGATTTGTTTGATCAGCTCCAAGTTGCTAGTTGGTTCTCATGGATAGATCTTCGATCGGGCTACCATGAGCTAAAGGTGAAAGAGCAGGATGTCCCTAAAACAGGTTTTCGCACGCGCTATGGTCACTACGAGTTCCTTGTTATGTCATTTGGTTTGACTAACGCGCCAGTTGCTTTTTTGGACTTTATGAATCGAGTGTGCCGACCAATGTTGGATAAATCAGTGGTTGTGTTTATCGATGATATCCTAATTTATTTCAAGAGTGAAGAGGAGCACGCCGAACACATTCAAGAGGTGCTGGAGACGTTGAATAGGGAGAAGTTGTATGCTAAATTCTCGAAGTGTGCATTCTGGTTGCGCGAGGTTCAATTCTTGGGTCATGTGGTGAATCTTGATGTGATTATGGTGGACCCGTCAAAGGAGGAGGCAGTGATGCAATGGAAGTCTCCAAAGAAGCCATCCGAGATTCATAGTTTCTTGGGTCTGGCGGGCTATTACATGAGGTTCATTCAAGACTTCTCTTAGATCGCTTCTCCACTGACCAAGTTGACCCGGAAAGATGTAAAGTTTGTATGAGGTCAAGCTCAAGAGAAGGCGTTCGAGGAATTGAAGGCGAGGTAGACTCAAGCTCCTGTTTTGTCATTACCCAATGGAAGTGAAGATCTGGTGGTTTATTCTGATTCTTCCTACTCAGGGTTGGGGTGTGTGTTAATGCAGAGGGGAAAAGTTATAGCCTATGTATCCCGACAGTTGAAGGTTTATGAGGTCAATTACCCTACTCACGACTTGGAGCTAGCAGCCATGGTCTTTGCGTTAAAGATTTGGAGGCACTACCTATATGGTACAAAGTGCACCATATTCACCGACCACAAGAGCTTGAAGTACTTCTTTGAGCTGAAAGATTTGAACATCAGGCAGAGAAGATGGTTGGAGCTTATAAAAGATTATGATTAGGAGATCCATTACCATCCGGGCAAAGACAACATGGTGGCGGATGCCCTTAGCCGAAAAGAGAGACCCGAGTCGGTTCGGGTGAAAGCTTACTAGTTTATCATGACCTTTGATGTGATGAAGCAATTCAAAGAGTTTCAAGATGAGGTATTGAAAGAAGATCATCTTAACTCCAAAAGAATGAGAGGTCTGATTGCGGAATTGGGTGAAAACACACTTGGTGTTAGAACCCAATTTGGATGAATATGGATTCCTCGTTTTAGGAATCTACGAATGAAATCATGGACGAAGCTCATAAGACTCAATACTCTATTCATCCCGGTGCTACAAAGATGTACCAAGACATGAAGAAAGACTATTGGTGGCCGGGTATGAAGCGTGGTGTGGTGGAGTATGTGAGTAAGTGCCTTACTTGCTTGCAAATGAAGGCAGAGCATCAGAAGCCATATGGAAAGATCCAACCTTTGGATATACCGGAGTAGAAGTGGGAGCACATCACCATGGATTATATTACGAAGTTACCATGCATCACGCGAGGGTATGATGCTATTTGGGTGATAGTTGATCGTTTGACGAAGAGTGCTCACTTTCTACCGATCCACGAGATATATTCATCCGAGAGGGTTGGCTGATCATTTCATTAGGGAGATTGTAACTCGTGATGGTGTGCCGGTGTCTATTGTGCCTGATCGTGAAGCCCGGTTCACATCTAAATTTTGGAAGAAATTCAACGATACAATGGGGAAGAGGTTGCATATTAGCACGACTTATCATCCTTAAACATATGGCCAGTCAGAAAGGACCATTCAGACGCTAGAGGATATGCCTCGTGCATGTGTTATCGGTTTTGGAGGAAGTAGGGATGACCACTTACCGTTAGCTGAGTTCTCATATAACAACAGTTATAATGCCAGCATTAGTATACCCCCTTATGAGATGATATACGGTAGGAGATGCTGAACACCCGTGTGTTGGGGTGATATTGGTCAGAAAGAGTTAGGAAGCATTGAGGTGATCGAGGCTATGACTAAGAAGCTTGAAAGGATCAAGGCCTTCGTGAAGGCAGCCAAAGATAGACATAAGTCGTATGCTGATAAACGACGTAGACCGATTGAGTTCCAGGTGGGTGACAGGGTTATGTTGAAAGTCTCACCTTGGAAGGGTATCATTCGGTTCCAAAAGCGGGGCAAGTTGAGCCCGAGATACATAGGGCCTTTCCGAATCATAGCTAGAGTGGGAGAGGTGGCCTATAGATTAGGGTTACCGGATAAGTTAAGTGGAATTCACCCAACATTCCATGTATCTCATCTATGAAAGTGTCTAGCAGATGAGGATATGAATGTGAAGAAAAAGAAAAAAAAAGATAGAAAGAAAAAGAAAAAGAGAAAGTGTCTAACACCCGGTTATTTTTTTAGAAGTCAAAGAAAGAAAGAATAGAGTGAAGAAAAATAAAGAAAAGACATTTTACCCAAATTGAGGGGTAAAAACAGTCAAAAGGACAAAAAAGTTTGAAAGTGGGTGTAAAGTGGGCATGGCAACCCACTCTACTCTTACAACATTCAGATCTGCGACTTTTTAGAGAGAGAGGAATAAAAGAGCAGAGCTCTCGGCTTGGGAAGAAGAACAAGTTGAAAATTCGAATTCAGTGTAAGAATTCATGATTTTTAAGTGTTCTTAACTGGCCTTGCCTCGGTTGTATGCTTATGTGTGTTTGTATGTTCGGTTGTGTGTGTTTTTAGTGGGTTTCTAGGCGGTTGAACTCAATAACAGGTGAGTTTGGAAAAAGCCATACTCAAGAGCTGCAAGAGTGAATTCTAGAACCCCTCTTTTACATGTTTTAACTGATTTTTGGGGCTGGAAATTCACGACATTATGTTTTTATAGAATTGGGTTTTATACAAGTATGATTTTCCATATGTATGTTGCTGTTATGATGTAATGTTGGGCTATGTTCATGATTGATGATGTTATGGTTCTGTTTCTATGGTGTGGAACATAAGATTTAAGCTTAGAACATGATAGATTGTGTTTGGGGACTGAATCTAATGTTAAGTGTGCCCTAGGCTGCTCATGCGCCCAAGCAGTAGTTCATACGCCTAAGTTTAGAAAAATGCCAAGTGAGGAACAAATGCGGATGGAAAGTCAATATGGATAAATAGTTAATGAGGATGAGCATTGACTAAGGGAAATGTAGATGAGCATTGGCTAAGTATGGGAAATGCGGATGAGTATTGAGGGAAATGCAGATGAGCATTGGCTAAGTAAGGGAAATGCGGATGAGTATTGGGGGAAATGCGGATGAGCATTGACTAAGTATGGGAAATATAGATGAGTGTTTGGGAAATGCGGATGAATATTGAGGAAATGCGGATGAACTAAAACAAATGTGGATGAACAAAATGGCAAATGCGGATGAACACTTAGAATAGTTTTTGACTTTTTGGAGAAAAAGTGAAATTTAAGCTTTGACTTGGGATGTTCCCGGGGGCTATGTAAGTTGCCTTTTGAGGTCATAAATGTTGTGATGGGCATGTTATGATGTATGATTGATGCTTATGCATAATGGTATGTATGATGTATGTTATGTATGTATGATGCCATGTATGATGCCATGTATGATGATGTTGACTGCTTATGTATATGTTCCTTGTTGTATTTTTATTTTCCCATGGCTTTACGTTGAATGTTAATGAATGAAATGAAAGTATTATGTAACGTAAAGTGGAAAATAATGAAAAGGGGAAATATGACGAATGAATGCATGCATTAATGAAAGAAGGAAAGTAAAGTAAGTCTTGCAAACCTTGTATGTGGGAACACGCCCAATGAAGGGTGTTAGTCCAACGGTGTGTGGGTTAGCTACCCCAGAAGGATGCACACCGGGATCTTTCTTTGTGATTGACCATTTGTATAGAACCTTTGTCGCTTACCCTAGATACTGTGGCCAAGCTGTTGTGCGCCATGACGGGGGGTCTATGATAGACCTTAGCCCAGTATCCGTTTTATGAATGACGGTGGATACAATACATGACAATGGTGCACCTGAATTTACCCTTAGGTATTGTGGCCAGGCTATTATGCACCATGACGGGGGGCCTATGATAGGCCCCGACCTAGTACCCGCTTTATGCATGACGGTGGGGTAAAGTTCATGGTTTTTGATGGAATGAAAAGAGGTAACGATGAACGCATGAATGGAATTAAGAAAGCATGAATGAATGGAAACTAATGAATAAATGATGAATATAATAATGATATTATCTATGTGTACGTACGATGTGTGATCACATTCTAAAACCTTTTATGTTTGAATGAAAGTAAAGAACGGTTCTAATGAAAGTAATGTATGTTTTCTTATAAAACTAGAACTCACTTAGCAACGCTGACTTTTTATGCATATTTCAGTTGGCAGATAAGCATTGCTGAGGATGGCACGGGGCAGCTACTTGGCATGTTGGATGGCATTCTTTTGTTTAATGTTTTTGCATTGTAATGCGAACAAATGAAATTGTGTAACGATTTGTTGTATTATGTTGCAAAAGCATATGAAAGGAAAAGTTATTTTTAATGTTCCGCTACGACATTTTATGAATGATAGATGTAAATATATGTTTTATGTGCAATGATTGTCCAGCAGTGAGCATCCCGGGAACATGGCCTTACAAACCAAAACACCTATACCCAGAAACCATAATCTTTGTTCTGACTCTGAGGGGGAGGATACTTGTTAACATCAGTATAGGGAAATTATTGGTTCTTTGATGTATCTCACAAGTAGACCTAATATTATGTTCGCAACTTGTATTTTTGCAAGATATCAGACTGCTCCAAAGGTGTCACACCTAGTTGCTGCCAAGAGAATCCTCAGATGCCTCAAAGGAGCACCCAAACTAGGTCTTTGGTATCCAAGGAACAACAATTTTAATCTCTGTGTCTACTCAGATATTGACTATGGTGGCTGCAATATCAACAAGAAATCCACATCAAGAGGATGTCAAATTTTTGGTGGAAGGATCATCTCATGGAAATGAAAGAAACAATCCTGCGTTTCAACATCTACTTGCTGAATACATTGTTGCTGCTAGTTGTTGTGCTCAGCTGTTGTGGATTCAGAATATGATGATAGACTACAGATTCATCTTGATGAGTATTCCTATCCATATTGACAACAACAGTGCTATCTCCATACTAAAAATCCAATAATACACTCCAAGACAAAGCACATTGATATCATGTATCATTTCATTAGACATATTCATGAGAAAAATCTGATTAAACTAATCAAATTTGAATAAAATGAACAATATGTTGATTTGTTCACCAAGACCTTTGATGAACAAAAATTTAAGTATCTCATTACAACTACTGGGATGATAAACATTGATTAGCCTATCTCATTTGAAACATTTTTAAAATGTGTAATGTCTTTTGTCAAAACATCCTAGTTCCTATTACAAAAGGCCTCTTTGAAATTCTTCTAAGTATAAATTCTCCTGAAGTGGAATTAACCATCGGAAGATGTCATATATATCTTCCAAAGCAAAATTCCTCAGGAAAATTATTTTTCTCGGAAGAGTTTTTAGTCCCGGAAGAAACGATTGATTGCATATCAGATCTACTTACGAAGCTTATAAAACTCTCTATTTAGAAGGCACTTTTTACTCTCGGAAATAATTTTTTCTTTGAAGAAATTACCTTCGGAAATACTTTATACTCGGAAGAGAGATCTTACTGGGTGACGGAAATTTTTTAGACCCCACATAGTAAAATGCAAATATTTTATTAATGATATCAGAATCTTTTAAATGGTTTTTAATCTTACCACCCCTGTCACATCTTACCCCAAGCCATCTTTTCACCTTTTCCAACCCCCCAAAACCGCCATTCACCCATTTAAATAAACCCGACTTTTTATTTTAATCTTTTTACCAAATTTACTGCCCACAAGCTTTCTTCACCTCCAATTCATTTAAATTCAATCTCGTCTCCGTGCAACCTTTTTCCCACAACGACACTTAATCCTCAACACAACCAAGTCGCACTCCAAGATACATCAAAGAATGATGACTTCTCACATATCATCTCATTAGGGTTTTAGGGGAAATCATGTTTTTGTGTCAAAGTGTCAAAATATTCGATTTTACCAAAACAACAGCTTTTAGTCGCACGATTGAACTCAATCGTATACTCCATCCGCATGACTGAACTCAATCTCATACTCCATTCGTACGATTGAACAACTCCAGTCGTTTTATTCCAATTGTCTTGTTCAGACGCACGACAAAATCCAATCACACGATTGAATTCATTCGCAGCCTTCATTCGCACGAGTGACCCAAACTCATAGCCCATTCGCACGAGTGAAACAGTCCTGTTCTAAAAGTACAACGTATAAAGCAATGGAAGATGAATTTTCTACCTTTATTGCCAGAAAGGACTCTCGCATCCAGAACCTTCTGCTTCTAGAGAATGAGATTGGTAATCATAATAAACCGCCAAAGCTGATAACATTAGATAATTATCCACAGTGGAAACAACGGTTTGAAATATATTTAAATGGAGTTGATCCCAATCTTTGGACATCCATTGAGACTGGTTACACAATACCAGTCAGTGCAAATGGAGTCAAGTTAACATTAGGAGGAATGTGTGAAGCACAGAAGATTCTATTCAATGCTGAAAAGAAAGTTTATGCCTTGTTGACTAAGTCGATTCTGAAGGACATCTTTCATCAATTCTCGGAGAAGAGATGTGATGGAAACATAATACTCAAAGCACTGATGGCTAAAGCTCTCAAAAAGGAATTTGATAATTTCTCGTCGATAGGGAATGGGAGCTTGGATGACATTATTGATAGATTCTACCATCTGATGAGTGAGTTGCACACTTATGGTGTGACAACGTCAATGGAAGATAAAGTTTCAAGCTTTGCTGATGGTTTGGCTGATAAATAGGATTCATTTGTGTCTAATCTGAGACAGAACGACATTCTTGTGACATTAGACATAAATGATTTGATCTTAAAGTTAAGGGAGGAAGAATTGAGAATGAAATACAAGTTGAAGAAAGGATCCTATGTTCAGAATCCTTCACTTTACAACTCAGTTCCAACTCTAGCTGTTTCAGGAGCACTGTTTCAAACAGCTTTTGTGTCTAGTTCTTCTAATGCTCCTTCCCAAAGTAGTACCTCAGGAACCGAAATGTCAGGGTCATCAGGAACCCAATATATAGTCCCTGAAGCAAACACAACAAAGTTGAAGACCAAGAATCTCGGTAATGTCAGAGTGGAAGTTGCCAAAGAACCTATGGATCTTCTAGCAGTAGTTGTACAATCTTATGATTGTTTAGTAGCCGGTAAGATTGGAAATTATCATCTTGCACATGAGGATTATGAGCAAGTTGACAAAAATGAGCTAGAAAGGATGGACATAATATGGGACCTTGCTAGTGCTCTCAGAAGAGCAAAGAAGTTTGTCAAAAAGACGGGACAGAATCTAGTAGCCACTACAGATACAACTTTTGGTTTTGACAAAACCAAAGACACTTGCTTCAACTGTGGTGAAAAGGGGCACTTTAAATGTGAATGTGTAAAGCCCAATAAAACTAGAAATGGAAATCCATTTCCACTTTCAACCATCAAGACAAAGACACGATTGCAACTACCTCTTCAAAAGAGACAAAGGCTTTAACTGCTCAAGGTGATGAAGGACAAGAGTGGTCTTTCCAATTTGTGTCTCCAGGTGCACCAAATATTGCCTTTGTCGAGGCAATGGATGATGGTTCTCCTAGCGAAGGTGAGATCATAGCTGAGCAAGTGATCCCGATTCTACGGGAAAACCTATGAAGAATAGCACTAACAAGAGGAGTCTACTTTGAAATCAAAAGAAAAGATGCCTATAGAAAATTTGGATGATAAATTTGAAAAGGTTAAATTAAGGTTAGCTTCACACATGTCTACATCTAAACCCAAAATGACTAACCTAGTTAACCAAACATGTGTTACTTGTCAAAGTCCAAATAAACTAAAGGTTAAAGATGATAAAAATTGTAAAACAATTAATTTTGTTAAAGAAGTAGAAACATCTAAAAGAGAAGTGACAAAACCCAACCAGGCACATCTCACACCCTTACCACACTCAACCCCACATAAAAATTTTCCTTACTCTGTAGAAGGGAGAATGTGCTACAGTTATGGAAAACGAGGACATATTTCTCCTAATTTTCCTTATTATCAGACTCCCAAAAAGAAAATTGAACTTTATGATACAAAACCAAGTTTTCCTAAAATGAGATCTAATACTCCACCTAAGAGTATTAGTGAACCTGAAGTTCAAACTATAAGACAGTCATCTGTTTATCACAAACAGGCCTTACACAAAACTGGTTTATGCAAAGAAAAATCAAGTAATTTGTCTGATAATGAAAAAGAATAAGAAGAATGATATGCCCTCGTCATCTGAAGGACAGTGGGTTGAGTTCATGATGTGTGATTCCTCTGGTGACCCAAGCTGGTTAAGGCTTGGGTCCCAAACCTGGACGAATCAATTCCTCTGAATATGCAAGGTGTCCGCTACAACGCTATCATAAATACCTCGATTGTGGATAGTGGGGCGTCCAGGAACATGACCGGGAACTCGTCTCTCCTTTTTAATGTCAAAAAAATTACCGCTCAAGGCGAAGTGGGAAACGAGAAAGTGATGTTTGACAAGGTCAATTACGTTCAACAACTAAAGAACAACTTGTTTTCAGTATCCCTGATCTGTGATAAAGGATTCAAAGTTGTGTTTGACAACAAGAAGTGCTACATGTTGAAGAAGGATTATGTTATCCAGGAGGATAAAGAACTAATGTCAGCTTCAAGATATAACGATTTGTATGTCTTGGATCAATCAAAAGCCTCCACACCTGAGACCATTGTGCAATGCTTCTTGTCATAGGCAACTGAGAGAGATTCAATCTCCTGGCATAGGAGAATGGGACACGTTAATCCTAGGAAGATGAATCATCTGATACAGAATGATTTAGTGAATGGAGTAACTGTCAAGAATTTACAGCTTCCGGATTTTTTCGTAGCATGTAAGAAAGGGAAATAGACCAAAGTGTCTCACAAGGAAAAGAAAGTTAATTTTATCGATATTCCTCTCGAACTTCTACACATGGATATGTTTGGCCCAATCAGCACAAATAGCATTGCTAGAGATCTGTACTACTATGTAGTAGCGGATGATTACTCAAGATTCTCTTGGGTGATGTTTCTGAAATGCAAATCAGAGACATTTAAATCATTCAAACATCTAGTAACTACTTTAGAATCACTCTACAAGCTGAAAGTAAGGCAGATTCAATTGGACAACAGAATAGAGTTCAAGAATCAGTGGATGGAGGCATTCTGTAGAGAGAAAGTAATTGTACATCAATTTACGCCTGCTTACACTACACAGATGAATGGGGTTGCTGAAAGAAATAATCGTAGCTTGATAGAGACAGCAAGAACGATGTTAGCCGACTCTAACTGCCTATTCAATTTTGGAACGAGGCAGTGGCGAATGCATGCTACACTCTCAATCGATTCTTGGTGGTCAAATGTCATGGTGAAACATGTTATGAACTGCTCCAACGAGGTAAACAAAACTTGGAGTATCTCGAACCGTTCGATACATGTTGTTGAACAGAACTCAGTCTGGGAAGTTTAGCGAGAAGTCTGAAGAAGGTATCTTTCTTCGATACAATATACTAGACAAGAGAGTTTATAACAACTCAACGGGTTAGGTAGAAGTGTAGTGCAATGTTGATGTTCAAAGATACACCACCCCCTGCCAGAAAAGGACATTCTTTCTTTTTCGACTATGATTGATTTTTTAAGTCCTTCAACTTACCTTCCTCTCTTTCTCATGATGAGTTATATGCTACAATGATGTATGATGTTCTGAACACCTCTCCTCAAGACTCAACACCATCGGTTCCATCAGACGATTCGTCTAGTACATCAGGGGGAGAGCTTGAATTATGTGAATCATTATCTGATGATGAAGTAGTTGAGACTGCAAATATGGACTAGGAGGACCAGGTTCCTGCTAATGAAAGTACACACGCATCAGATCTTGATGTCTCTAACACTTCTGAACCTCATACTCCAACAGCAACAGATACTGAACCTAGGATTCAAAAAATCTGGATCATGAAGTAGTTGTTCCCACCACTCCCAGATCACGAATTAATATGCATCATCCCCTGGAAAACATCATTGGGGATGTACAATCGGGAGTGTAAACACGAACTCAGCTATACTCAGCTGATTATGCCTCAGTCATGGGAAAAGGATATCTTCATGATGGTGCTTATCGATGTTTTGTGTCTCAATTTGAGCGAAAATATGTAAGTGAAGCCTTAAATGATAAGGCGTGGGTTAGTGCTATGCAAGAAGAACTCCTACAGTTCAAGAAGTTAGGAGTGTGGACCCTTGTGGACAGACCAAAAGGTGTTAGGGTGATTGGCACTAAATGGGTACTGAAGTTTAAGAAAGATGATCAAGGGGTAATAATTAGAAATAAGGATCGGCTTGTAGTTCAAGCGTTTAGACAAGTCGAAGGCATTGACTACAATGATGTGTTTGCACCTGTGGCTTGGATGTAAGCAATTCGTATCTTTCTAGCCTATGCATCCAACATGAAGATTAAAGTTTATCAATTAGATGTAAAAAGTGCATTCCTTCATGATGAAATCTGTGAGACAGTCTATGTCAGTTAACTCGAAGGATTTGAGGATCCTTATCATCGGGATAGATTTATATACTAGAAAAGGCTCTTTACGGGCTCCATCAAGCCCCTAGAGCCTCGTATGAGAAACTCTCAACTCATGTAGTGATACATGGTTTCTGCAGAGGAGTTATTGACTGCACGTTATTCATCAAAGAAAAAGATGGTGATTTACTATTGGTACATATATATATGTGGATGACATAATCTTCGGTTCCGAAAATGAAGAATTATGTAAAGAATTCGAATCTATATGAAAATAGAGTTTAAAATGAGTGCCATGGGGGAGATGAAGTTCTTTCTTGGTTTACAGGGGATCAGACACCAAAAGGAATCATCCTGCATCAGTCCAAATATGTAGGAGATATCCTAAGTCGCTTCGACATGGAGAATGCTTCAGCTGCTGGAACTCCACTTTCCATAAACCATGACATGGCACCCGACGAAAATGGTGATCTGGTTGATGCAACCGTGCATAGAGGAATGATCAGATCCCTAATGTACCTCACAACCTCTCGTCCCGATATTATGTACAACACGTTTCTTTGTTCCAGATATCAGGCAAAACCAAAAGTCAATCATCTCACAGCAATTAAAAGAATATTTCATTATCTGAAGGGTACTCTAATACTCGGGTTGTGGTAACCTCACGATGATATGGTGGTTGCAAGATGAATTACAAGTCAACATCTGTGGGATGTCAGTTCTTTGGTAGACGTTTAGTCACCTGTCAGTGTAAGAAGCACACATCAGTTGAATATGTTGTTGCTGCAAGTTGCTATTCACAAATCATTTGGATTAAACAACAAATACATGACTACGGTTTGCAATTTTCTAACACCTCTATTTTTGTTGATAATTCTGCTGCAATTGCTGTCACCAAAAATCCGGTCCAACACCCGAAAACAAAACACATCGGTATTAAATATCACATTATACGTGACTGTTGTTAAAATTAATACACATCGGTATTAAATATCCGGTCCAACACCTCTACACAAAAGCATTTGACAATCCTAGGCTTTTATATCTTTTAGAGGTTAATGGGGTGAAAAAGAAAAGTAATGTGATTCTAGATGAAGAAAGTTCTTAAGTCCGACAAGTTTTCTTAGTTTCTTATTTATTTTCTTTTATTTTATTTTCCTGTCTATTAAAATCCAAAAACACAAAAAGATTTTCGGTTTTAGAATTTTAGGGGGAGAATAGTTTAGGTTTAGTATTTAATTAGTGCAGTGTTTATATACTTAAAAAAACAAAAAAAAACGAGGGAGGAGGGCAAATTAGTCGAAACAAATGAAATCAAATCTGTGAGTTTGATTCAAAGTTTATGGAAAATTAGAGTACACAGGGAACAAATTGTTTGGGACTTCAAAAGGACTTAAATGATCAAGATGCAAAATTCAAAGTATAAGTCTGAGAAGTCTAAGCAAAATAAAAGGAAAATGATAGTAAAACTCGTCTGCTACTGAGGTAACATAGAGAAATTAGACCTAGAGGTTGCTAGTTCATTATATGATGTCAGTAGATTCAACACAATAGATGAGTAGACCTCATTGGTGATTTAAATTCAAACTAAGTTGTTTAACTTGCTGTGGGTTCTCATCTTATCACTATTGAACACAATCAACGCATTTCCAATAAGGGGTGACGAGCAAAATATACGCCACAAATGTGTGCGGATGACCATAAAATGAGCAAAGCACATGGAAAAACTACTAAGGGCAATCGAGCTAATAACTAATGTTGTTGGTGCATTATGTGCAAAAGAAAAATAAATGCTCTAACAAGAAGATAGGTTGTGTGACTCTCTGCTGTGTGGTGACACTGACTTGAGGATAAGCATAACCTATATATTCTAGAATTCATTGTTGTTTGCGCCTCTCTGCTATGCGATGGCACTGACCTGAGGTTCTGTTGGTACATATGTCCCTAGTTCTAGTCTAGTGATCTTAAATGTAATAGACTTTCATCTTGTAACACATATGTAATGTTGAATCTATGAAATGAAAAACTCTTCTGTGAATGTTTGTTGATTGTTTAATGTTATATCTATTGATATTATGTTTTGGTACATGCATATATGAACATGTTATATAGGCTTATAGTTGTTAGACATGTTCTGAATCATTAAAGGTTCAAGAATGTGTTTA
>BJCM01208924.1:0-17017 GCA_018326385.1 Flaveria bidentis | reverse complement strand
GTGAGAAAAATTACCCGATCGATATAAGATTGAAACTAAACGTTATGAACGAGTAGAGATCGATCAGGATTGATCTATGAAGTTGGACAGGCTTCCTTGGACGTTCTAGACGGCTAGGGTTCGTAAGAGTATCAAGTGTTTCTCAAGTGTTCTTCAAGTGTTCCGTTTTTTCACGAATTAAGTGGTATTTATAGGTTATGGGTTTCTATCGTATGACTGAACCATTAGCATGGTTCAGTCATGTGATTGATCCATATGCACGACTGAAGGTTCCGTCGTGCGACTGAGTCAATCTTATGTCTCAATAGTGCGACTGATCCAGTCTCCTGGTTCAGTCGTGCGACTGGTCCATTAGCATGATGTATTCATGCGTATGGTCCATTAGTATGGTCCACTCGCATGAAGACTCGTACGACTAAGTTTGAACACATTTCTCAATCATTATTGACTAAGAACTATGCACAACAACCTCAAACCTATATAGTAAGTTCATTATACTTTAACACACAATAATACTATGAAATATTAAACATTATAAACATCAACCACATATATATTTCATTTAACACATTCATTACATATGTGTAAGACATGAAAGACTTTTACATTAAGCACATAAACTAGGGACATATGTATCAACAGTGCCCATGCGCCTAGAAATGTGCCCAAACACCTAAGTGTTGGCCATGCGCCCAGAAGTTCCCCATGCGCCTAAGTGTTTCCCATACGCCCAGAAGGCCATGTGCCTACATAGTGCCCATGCGCCTAAGACTTAGAAGATTTTTAGAAATTTTGTGGAAAATTTAAAATGTAGGCTTTGACTTGGGAGGTTCTTGGGGGATATATAAGTTGACTTTTTAAATTCATAGATGATCTGACGGGTGATGTATGATGTGATATGCGTGATGATGTGTGATTGATGATGATGTATTATGATTATGTATGTTATGTATGTTATGTATGATATGTACCTTATTACATATGATGACGTGACTTTACGTGGTGTGATTATGATAATGAACGTAAAGTATTATCTTAACAAAGTGGAAGATTCAAGATAATAAAAATGGAACATAATGAACAAATGAAAAGTCTTGCAAGCAAATGAAAGGAGGTTCACAACTCATTGAGAGTTGTTAGCTCAATTGTGTGTTTACAGCGTGTGATCTTGGCTAACCCTTAAGGGTTCACACACAGCGGGAGTTAGTCTATGTGACTACTCCATACGTGCGATACGTGCGATATGTGCGATATGGGGTCCTTGTCGTTTAACCCTAGATGATATAGATTTGTGCTCAAGAGAGGGGTTAAGTACATGACAGGACCTAGATAGAAGTGAAACGATAATAAATGTACAAAAAGTGCGATAAGTACAAAATGTGCGAAACATGCGATATGTACGAAATGAACGATGATGAAAGATAATAATTATTACCTTGATTTACGTGTGATGTGCGATCACGTGCGATAGTAACGAAAATGTTTTAACGAATGAAAGGTAATATAATGTTTTTATAAAACTAGAACACACTCAACAACACTGAATTTTATGCATTTTCTAGTTGGCAGATGATTGTTGTTGAGGACGGCACGGGGTGGCAACTTGGCTTGTTTTGGATGGCATCCTTTTCGTATGATGTTTTTTATGTAGTGCAACAAGTTATTTTGTAATTAGTCATCGATGTATTGTTTTGCAAAAGCAATAATAATGAAATGAAAGGGTTGTTTAAATGTTTCCGCTATAATGTTTTATTAAAGTTAATGTAAATATATGTTTTATGGGTGATGATTGACTAGTTGTGAGCGTCCCGGGAACAGGGCCTTACAGAGATGAACATGCAAGGTTCATCTGGTAACTCCAGCAATTAAGTGAGTTTAGCCCTGCATGTGGTTGAAAGGGATAGCATAGAACCTCAACATCATCTTAAATGCTAACCTGACAACTCCCAAAAGGGTCCTTTCATCATCTTCCCGGAGACACCAAAAGAAAGCTACAATCAAGGAATCCCATTACAAGAGACAAGCTCTTCACATGCCTTTGTTTCTTCTGATGAAAGCACAGGAAACTTTCTATTCACCCTTGAAGACCTGGACTGTATCCATCCAGATGATCTGGAGTACATGGAAATAGTCCAGGAGATGGCGTTTCTCACTCACAGTGCCAAGAAGTTCTACAAGAGGACATGAAGGAAGTTTCCATGCAATACAGCCAGTGGAAAGTTTGGGCTGGATAAAAGCAAAGTGAAGTGTTACGACTGTAACCAAATGGGACACTTTGCAAGAGAGTGCAAGACACCAAAGAAAAATAGTGGCCAAACACAAACCAGACCAAACTACATTGAGAAAGCTACCTAGAATAAGAAGCCAAAGTAGCAAGCTGTAGTTGTTGTTAAAGAATAAGGCCTTGACTGGAGCTTTCAGCTGGAAGATGTATCTCCAAACCAAGCACTGATCGCTGACAATGATGAAGCAAAGGTATTTGAACATCTCTGTACACCTAAATGTATTGCTAAAGTTAATAGATACAGGTCCAACAACTCAGAGATAAGATCTAATCTTGAGTCCTTGAATATATTAAAATCTGATTTTAAAAGAGCTTAAAATGACTATAAGTTAAAGATAGAGGATTTAGAGAAAACCATTTTAACTCTTAAACATGAGCACATAAATTACAAGACTCAAATCAAAGATCTCATAACTAAGTTGATTGAATGTCAGGCTGAGCTTGTGATCAGCAAAGCCAGGGCAAAAAAATATGTTCTTGAAGAAGAGAGTTCAAGAACATTATATCATCATCCTTGCATCCAAAAGTTTGTTATCAAAATAAGCAAGGACTGGAATCTAGTGAGATAGCTCCTCCACACACAATTTTATCTATAAGGTCTCCCAGGTATGGAACTTGTGAAGATGAACTTTCTCTTATAGATCCCTTGACTGAAGAAGATGAAGAATTGATAGTGGAGAATGCATCTAAGAAGAGTGAAGAAGATGATTAAAAGGGTCACTATCATTTTGAGGAGAGTAAGAAGACTGAAATGACCAAGTCTATGAGAAAGAACTTGATTAGGAAGCACAAGAGAAAAAAAAAGAAGGCTCAAAAGATCAAGGCCACATTCAACTCTAAGAAGAAATAAGTGTTCATCTCTACAGGTTTTGAAGTGGTAAAAATTGAAGATACTAACTTGAACTCTAGTACCAAGAGTTCTAATTCAGTTTCAACTCATCCTAGTAGCAAGAAGAAGGCTGATCAGTTGTGTACCACTGCTGCACAATCTGAACCATCCAACTCCAAAGGAAGTTCTCACCCTAAAAGAACTTCCATTGCATCTTCAAGATAAAGGTGGAGAAGGAAAGTGATCAAATTCAGCTTTGTTCACAGAAGAAGGGTATTAGGAAGAAGAAGATGGAATGTATCATGTGTGAGAGTACTTCTCATCTTGCTAAGGAATGTCCTTACAATCCAAAAGGCACTTCACATGACCAAGAAAGAGACTTCTAAGAGTTTCAAGAAGAAGCAAGCTTCTAAAGGAAAATTTCTTTCCTTCGGAAGCTCCAAAATGAAGATGAAGGCAAGGGGAAAATTGCCTTCGGAAGACAATTTGGTCTTGGAAGATGGGAATACTTCCAAAGCACTAAATTCTACTGCACTACTAGCTACATCTTTCAAAGGTTCAGTAATCAAAACTTCCAAAGTCAACAAAACTTCTGAAGTATTGAAGGTCAAGTCTAAGCTTCCAAAGGTGGTGTGGAAGACAAAGAAAGACCAAGTGACTAAAACTTCTCCATCAACATTAGCAAAAGATCCTCAAAACATGACTATAGGATCTATTACTGTTGCATTACCTTCAACTTCTTTTGATGAGCCCGAAACCAGTAAGGCTTGGGTTTCCAAATGTAACTAACCATCTCTTTTGTGCAGGATCAACTAAATATAAACAGAAACATATGATCATTAATAGTGGTTGTTCCAGGCATATGACAGGTAATTGGTCACTACTCCAAAAGTTTGAAAAGATTGATGGATAACTAGTTTCTTTTGGAGGAGATGTTGGTGGTTACATTACTTGAAGGGGAAATGTCACAAATGGTAAGCTCAGAATTAAGAAGGTAAACTTTGACAAGGAGCTTGGATACAATCTTCTAAGTGTATCTCAATTTTGTGATCAGAGTCATAACATGCTCTTTACTGAGCATGAGTTCATTGTTCTCAAGCCAGGGTGGTCATTCTTCATGAGCATATCCTGCTCAGAGGCCCCAGGAAAGGGAACATGTACAAGATGGACTTGCAAGAAACATCTCCCTCGGGAGAAGTTTTATGCTCTATGTCTAAAGAAAATAGTGATGAGTCTTTCCTCTAGCATAAAATAATGTGCCATGTAAGCTTTAAGAACATGAATAAATTGATTAAGAATGATTTGGTAACTAGAATGCCAAAGAAAGAGTTTACAAGTGATGACCACTTTGTTGCACACCTGAAAAGGAAGCAACACAAGGTATCTCACAAGCCAAAAGAAAGAAACTCCATCACTACTCCATTACACTTGTTACATATGGAACTCTTTGACCCCACTAATGTAATGAGTCTAGGAAGGACCTCTTACTGTTTGGTGATCACATATGACTTTACAAGATTCACTTGGGTCTTCTTTCTTAGAACTAAGGATGAGACCCCTAAGATTCTAAAAAATTTCATCTTAAAGATTGAGAATCAATCTGATCACAAGGTCAAAACCATAAGATGTGATCAAGTAACTGAATTCAAGAACCAAATCCTTGATACATTTTGTGATAAAAAGGGTATTAAAAGAAAATACAGTGCTCCTAGGACTCCACAGAAAAATGGTGTTGCTGAGAAGAAAACAGAACACAGATTGAAGCTGCAAGAACTATGTTATCTGACTCTAAACTGTCCATCAGTTTCTAGACAGAGGCAGTCAATACTGCCTTCTATGTGCATAACAGAGTTTTAGTAGTTAAGACACATGAAAAGAATCCTTATGAACTTTGGCACAAGAGGAAACCTTTCATTGGTTTTCTCAGGTCATTTGGATGTCCTTGCACCATCTTGAATACCAAAGATCAAATTGCCAAGTTTGCTAAGAAATCAGATTATGGACACATTCTCAAGCCAAGGCTGATATAGTATACAATCTCAGAACCAGAGTAGTTGAGGAGTCAGCCAATATGACCTTCAATGAACATACACCCAGTGTAAATGGTTCTGGTCCTGATTGGCTATTTAATCTTGATTTAGTTACCAACTATTTTAACAAATCTTGTGAGAATGTTTTAAGATCCACAGATATTTTACCAATAGGTAATCTTGATTCAAGATTTGAGTTTAGAAGACCTTCAAGCAACACTACTTCAGCTCCAGTTGTAACTAACCCTACAAATGGAGAACCAATTAGCACAACAATGACAGATTCAACTAATACATCTAAAATGCCTTCAAATTCTATCATAGAGGCACAAAATTCAGATGCAGGAGCTTCAAATGTAGGAGAGAATGGTGATGGTGACAATGATCAAGAATTTCTTGATGTTGATAACCATCTCATTGAAAACAATATTAATGATGTTACACACTCATTGGATCATTTTTCACTTGATAAGTGTGCTGATGTGGTGGAAAAAACCTCAACATAGATCTAAATTTCTCTAATTTGGATCTGTCTCAGCAACTTGTTGCCATCCGTCAACTAAGGATCCACAAGTCTCATCCCACCTCAAACATCATTGGAGATATTGATACAAGGGTAAAAATAAGAGGACAAACCCATGATGCAATGTTTGTCTTCACTTTTATTTCTTAGCTCAGATAGAGCCTAAGAAGATTGATTAGGCTCTGAAAATTGGAAGTTGGGTTGAAGCTATGCATGAGGAGTTGCTTCAATTCAAAAGAAAAAAGGTTTGGAACCTATGTCCTCTTCCTCATAGGAAGACTACTATAGCAACCAAATGGGTTTTTAGGAATAAAAATGATGATAGAGGACTTGTCATAAAAAACAAAGCAAGACTGGTTGTTCAAGGGTACACACAAGAAGAAGGAATTGACTACACAGATGTCTTTGCTCTTCTTGTAAGACTAGAAGTTGTTAGGTTCTTAGATTTTTGTTGCATCTAAGAACTTCAAGGTCTACCAACTTGATGTCAAGTGTGCTTTCCTTTATGGAGTGTTTGATGAATAGGTATATGTCAAACAACCACCTAGGTTTGTAGATCCTGATCATCCTGATTATGTCTGTAGGCTTGATAAAGCTCTCTATGAGTTGCATCAAACACCAAAAAAGTGGTATGAGACTCTATCTCCGTATCTCTGTCAACATGGATACAAAAGAGATACTATAGATGGAACTTTCTTCATCAAAGGAACAGGGAATGACTTAATGCTAGTTCAAGTATATGTAGATGACATCTTTGGTTCAACTAATCCAAAGCTCTGTAAAGATTTTGAGAAGTTGATGAAGGATAGATTTGAAATGAGTTCCATGGGGGAACTCGATATATTTCTAGGAATTCAAGTGAAGCAAGTTGAGGATGGAATCTTTATAAGTCAGACAAAGTATGTTTGAGATATACTCAAAAGATTCAACATGACTGATTGTAAGGTTGCTAAGACACCCATAGCAAGAAACCACTCCCCTAGGCCTGACCTTGAGGGGGAGTGTGTGGATGAACATCTTTATAGGGCTATGATTAGGTCTCTTATGTACCTCATAGCTAGTAGGCCTGATATCATGTTTGCCATATGTGTTTGTGCAAGATATCAAGCCAACCCAAGATGTCACACCTAATCACTGTTAAGAGAATTCTAAGATATCTCAAAGGTGCACCAACACTTGGCCTTTGGTATTCATAGAATTCTGACTTTAATTCGTATGTATATATAGATAGTGATTGTGGTGGATGCAATATGACTACAAAGTCTATATCAGAGGGATGTTAGTTCCTTGGAGGAAGGCTTATCTCAGGGCAATGCAAGAAGCAATTTTGTGTATATGCATCAACTGCTGAATCTGAATACATTGTTATTGCAAGCTGTTGTGCTCAAGTGCTTTGGATTCAAAATTAGATGCTAATTATAGATTCAACTTCAAAGAGACTCTTATTCATATAGACAACAATAGTGTCATCTCTATCACAGAGAATCCTGTGCAGCACTCAAGAAAAAAACACATCAATATTAGGTATCATTTAATTAGAGATAATTTTGAGAAGAGACTAATCAAATTAGTCAAAGTTAACACAAATGAACAATATGTTGATCCGTTTACAAAGGCTTTTGATGAACAAAAATTTAAGTATCTAGTTTTAGCTATTGGGATGATTAACTTTAAATAGATTTTCTTAAAACGTAATCATATTATTTCAAAAAACATATGTGTGTCCTAAGTTGTCAATTCTATCACTTACATAAACCCTTGTTTACTTTGGAAAAACAAAAGTCTTTTTGAAGACATTCCTTAGATTTTCAGAAAAAAATTATCCTTCGAAAGATATCCTTTTACCTTCGGAAGAAATTTAAGTCTTCAAAACAAACAACTACTTGAGAAAATTTACCTTCGGAAGAAAATTTCACAATATCTTTCAAAGCTTAACTTCATATTAACATAATTGCGTGTTTTTAAAGAACATTTTTCTTCGGAAACCAATTAACTCTCAAGAGTTTTTATTAAAAACATTCAAGTGTTGATCTCTTCTGAAGCAAAATTTTCAAAACTCTTTGGAATATCTTCCAAAGCCAATTTGGCTTTGGAAGTTTTTCATCAAAACTTCCGAAGAAGAATTACCTTCGAAAGATTTTCGACTTCCAAGAAAACTAACTTTTTGGTAAAAGAAAACACTTTTTCGGATGTGGGATCGACATTCGAATTTCAAAGTTTATCCTCTTTCATTAACTTTATCTGAGATCCATTTCATATATATACCCAATGATTCTCTCTCTTTCACTCTCTTCTTCCTCTGAACTCTTCCTAAACCTAAATTCATCCAAAAACCACCCTTGTTCACTTTCTTCACCTCTAAGCTTTCTAAAATGGCCAACCTCAACCACGTAAATGACCCAAATTTCTCCATGAAACTTCACATGTAACACAATCAGGTTGCTCTGTTTCACTCTAAGAAAAATCCTAGTTTCTTAAAGGTTTGTTAGTTTTTGGCTTTATCATACTAGTCCACCTCCCTTACCATTGATCATGTTTTTATGAGGAACATTTGCTTGAATTTTGGAAGACCTGTTAAAAGGTCATCATGGATGGGGAGAAGGCACTGTCTGCAATAGTGTAGGGAGGACAATCTTCATCACTTTAGCCATCATCAACACCCACCTTCAGCTGGATGATAAGGAAGGTGAATTGTTCTTTTCTAAAGAAGTTGTTAACCACTCCTTTGAGTAGATGGGCTATGAAGGATATTTCTTTGTCAAGACCTTTAGGAAAGGGAAGGGCACCTCTTAGTGGAAGTACTTACTTCATGTGGTCATCCATATCTTGTCTAACAAGCATGGTGGCTGGAACCAAATTCGTGAAGATCTTTCCTTCATAGTGCATGGGATGGTTCAAGGGGTCAAGTCCAGGTACTCTCAGTTTGTTTATACAAATTTGCTTGCTAACTTGGACTCCTTAGAGTATTATATATTTCCTAGATATGTTCAACATATTCTTAACTGTGAACTGGGATCATAGTTAAGGGAAATGGATAATATTCTTAAATTGGGATAGATAAGCTCGACATCTTTAAAATTTTGAAGAAGCCAACTGTTGGCTTCTCTGGAGTAGAACAGTCCATGTTCCTAAAATGTTAGAGCTCATTGATCAAGGTGACAACCTAGCAACACAAGCTAGTGTTAAACCTTCTACCTCTCAACCATCAAAACAGCCACAAATTACCCTCACCTACCAATGAAGATCCAAACGAACCACTGCACAAGCTATTCAGTCTGTGCAGGCCCTCATATTACTACCCACACAGGAGGAAGTGGACATTAGAGCTCCCACTTCCCCTAAGGAACAAACCACTCCCATCTCTTCAAGAATCAGTGCTGAGGTTCCTCATGTTCAGCCTGATGAGCTCATTAGCCCAACAGCCTAACCCTTCACTCTGACTCTCAAGACTCAAGTGAATAACCTTTAGAGGAAAGCTACCATCCCCAGCATTTAGATTTAAACCAACCAATTCCCAACCTTGACTTTTATCATGATGAAAACTTGGGATTTAGTGAGTACCATGAATCTCTCTACTCTTCCCCTACTCAAAGAGAGATGAGTGCTCCTACATCTCCCCTGCCTACCTCATATCATCCACCTAATAGTGAGGTGGATCTTCCTAAACATGTTTAGGAGGTCCATATGGAAGAGGCTATCACTTCTGCAAGTGATTACATTACTAAGACCTCAACCATGGCAACTCAGCTCATTAACACTTCTATTGAAGTTGTCAATGAGCAGAGGAAAACCAACAGCTAAGAACATGATGCTGGTGGTGAGACTGAGGACTTTGGTCCAATAATCTCATCCCCTAATAACTGTTCTGATGAAGAGGAGGGGAATTTAAGACTAAAGGTGCAAAAACTGTCCAAAACTTCTACCTATTTAGTCTCTAAGGTTAGTCACCTTGAATCTCATGTGACTACCTTACAAAATAGGGTCAATGATCAGCAACTTGAGATATCCTATATCAAGGAGAAACTAGCTGGGAGACCTTTAAGAAGAGCTCAACCAAGAACACAAGAACTTGTGGATGTGAATGATCTAACTCCTAGCTCACCTATGCAAGTGGGTGATGCTACTAAAAAATGGGAGAAAGTCATTACAATCACAGAACCTTGGAGTTCTTCATAGAGTATTGACACTGAGGACTCACCATCCTCACTTGCAGTTGTTCATACTCAGCAACTTCCTCAAGTTCATATTGATGTGGAATCTGTAGACTCTTTCATTCAAAGTCTCTTTGAGGAAAGTATACCAAGGGTTGTGTCATCTCCACCTCAAAGAACTTCCAACTACATCATAAGGTGGAGGTATGATGCTAATAGAAGAGCTCTTATTCTTCAAAAAGTTCAAGGGTAGCAAGAGGTTTTCAACTTTCAGACCTTGAACTACTATGAAGGTCTTGACCTTATCAACATGGCACTTGTCAACCCAAGCCAATCTAGACAAGCTGGCAAGTTGGCTCGAAGGATTCATGATGGGATTACTGGAGAGTTTAGCCTTAGAAGGAGACAAAGGCAATCAAGTAATGCCATTGGTCAACTGGATATTGAGGTAGACTCTAAGATTAGCTTCAAAGAGAAAACCTTGATTGAAGGCCCTATGATAGAGTCTGAGAGCCCTGTCTCACCAACAACTGCTTCAAAAATCCATTCCCTTCATGAGGCACCTGCTGGTGAAGGTGTATCTCAACCTCTCTTTGGCTAGAGCATGGATGCTACACCAAGCAATGAAGGCCAAAGCTCTCTCCACCCTAAGTCACAAAGGTCTGTTGGTGACAAAGGGAAAATGATTCTAACTCCTATGGAGATTGAGGAGGAGAGAGAGAGAGAGAGAGAGAGAGAGAGAGAGAGAGAGTAAAAGGAAGCTAAGGGGAGAAAGTTCCTCTACTGGTTATGCTAGCTTCATGAAAGCTTCAATCAGGGCTTCCCCCAGACCAAACACTCAAGATGATAAGTTAAGGGTAGTCAGGATTGCTTACTTACAAACCAGGAACTATGACATTGATAAAATCATCTCCCTTCCGTTAGAAGAATTGAATGAACTGACTGACATGAAAATGTCAAGGGAGAAGAAGGAAACAGAGGATGCAAGATTGCTTCTTCAAATCAAGGATAAAAAGATACTAAAAAAGTTCTACAAACATGTTCTTACTCTCTCACCAATTCAAGAAAGCCCCGTGGAAGAGATTGTGGCACCACAAGAACCTCAGGTAGATAAAGAAACTGATAGGATCAACATGATCAACTACATGAGTGCCATAGGTTTCTACCAGGCAGATGCACTTCTTCCCTTGGGATTTGAGTACATTGAGTTTGATTATCTCAAACAACTTGAGATTCAAGTACTCAAATAACGAAAGACAACAAAAAAGAAAATAAAGGAAGAAGCTGGCAAGTTAAGAGCCATCATCTAGAAAAGACAAAAAAGTCTGCTGATAGGTAATGGACGATGAGCTTCTTGAAGCTCTATGGATTCTCCGAAAAGAGACTTGGCCCTATGTCTTTATCCAGCATGGATGAACATATTAGGGCGATCAAGCAGAAAATCAAAAGAGGAGAACTTATTGACTTACACTCCCTTACCAAGTCAGGTCCCTCAAGAAGTGGAGGTTAAGGTTGAACCTTTTAAGACAACACAACATGGATCTCCTGCTAAGTCTTAGAAAGCTTCATATTTTGATCCGCAGCAGGGTCCTACCCCCTCTCAATCTGAACCTATGAGAGAGGAAGGCCCAACTGAGAAAGACAAGGATGATCAACAAGGTGTTGAAGGCCAGTCTTCTCAGTTCAAAAAGGAGGAAAAGGATGGATTCTAAACCAAAGCCTAAGAAGAAGAAGAAGATAGAGTCATCCACCTCCAAACCTCAAAACGAGTCAGAACGTCCTGAGGAAGTGCAATAAGAGGAAGCTCTAGAAACTCCTATTCAAATAATTCCTCTGGCATCAGGAAGACCGATCTTATCCTGGACTTACACTACGAATCTAGAGAGATGGCATGTTATTAGAGATCAAGGTGTTGAAAATGTCTATACATGGCAAGACATGTTCAATCTACCTCTGCATGATCTCTTTGAGATGAGAAGACACTATGAGAATCTAAGTGATCCTGGCCATCTAATGAAGAAAGGATTGGTTATTATCATGATGAGGACTGTTGATATCTGAAGTCTTCAAATGTTTTGGTAGCATTAGCTTAGGGGGAGTTTGTAAGGTTCTGTATAAGGCTGATGCATCCAAAACATCTAATAACATCCAAAAGTCTATCTTGCTTGCATGCACTAAGTGCTGAGTAGAATACTTTGGAAGTTTTACACATTATCTCTGAAAAATACTCCAAGTGTAAAATCATCCGAAGCCAATACCAACTTCTTCTGAAGCTTAAAGTGAAGTCTTTTGAAGCTTTAAGGACAAAGTCTTCCAAAGCCAAGAAATGAAGACAAATTATCTTTCGAAGACTTTTGAAGACATGTTTTTATCTGATGTACTTTACTATAAAGTTGGACCACCTTTCCGTTACAACTCTGTTGACTCACCAACTTTCACAAGTTGGTGAAAATGTTCATATTTGTTGTAACTGTACATTGAGATCTTGAGTCTTTACTTTCTACTTTATGTACTTTAATCCTTTTTGTAATATATTAGGATGTGAGCTATGGCATGTCATAGTTACTAGTCAAAAGAAAATCTGCCTTTTCACTTTACATTGATTTTATTGTTGTCTAGATCATGTATCCAATTGGACTTCAAAGTATGATCGGCTATAGGATGTAGTATAAGTATCTCAGGTCTTTGTAAATTAACTTAATGCTTGTACACTTGTAAAAGAACTTGAGAGAAATATACAACATCCTTGAAAACCAAAACACTTATGTTGTTTTTGTTCTTGTTCTGTCTCATATTTGCTAGTGTTTTAAGTGTCAATCTTGGATTACGAGTTCCCTATTTGATATGTTAAGCGTTCTAAACTGTCTCTCTTCATTGTGTGTTATGTTGTAAGTGACCAGAACTCCCTTAAACGGTCCTGAAAATATGATATGCATGGCCTTAGGGCGAATAAATCTGCCACGGGTCAGCTCCCCGGTCGGTCCTGAACCACCACATCCATTGTGACCTGCACAAACTTTACATTGTGATCCACATCATTTCTAAGTCACCAGCCACATGCTAATTTGTTGATCTGTGTCATCATGACACGTGTAGGACGCCGGTTGATTCCTTAATCCCCATGTTGTGGCTCGCATCTCTCTTACGATGCAATTCACGTCCTATTTTCTTCATTTTGGCCTGCAACCTTCAGTTGTTTTAGTCCACCTCAACTTTCAAATAATTATGGCTTATTATACATTTCTTTAAAAAAATTACACGCTAACCTCACAGCTTGATCCCAACAAAGGGCATTGCCCTTTAGACTCCACTAGGGGTTGCAACCCATCTACACTGCTACCAGGAGCGTTTCCTCTGCACCCTTGTTTGTTTGTGAGGTTCTGTTTAACTAGGGCTATTACATTTTACCCATATATTGGCTACATCATACCTCATCCCAGGCCATCGATAAAAATTTTTCAGGTCTTGATACATTCTTGTAATGCATGAATGAATGGAATATCAAGTCTTGTGAGCTTTAACTAGAACCTTTATTCTAAGATCACCATAAGTAGAGATCCACATGCGTCCAAATATGGTTTTGACGTCATGAGTGTTTTGTTTGCGACCTATCCTTTCATTATTTCTTTGGTTGACTTGACTTAGTTTCATTGCTTCTGATTGGGCTTCAAAAATTTGTTTTGTTATATAACATTTGGCGTCACTATCAACCGGTAAGATCTCACCCAGATTGATTCAAATCTCTCTTTACGACTTATGACGTTAGCCATAACGTTAGCTTTATTCGTGTGATAATGGATCTCACAGTTTTAATTTGCTATTAGCTCTAATTGCTATTGGCTAAAGATCTCACCCGAATTATTCAAATTTCTCTTTACTTCTTTAACACGATACAAGTATCAGCTAGAAGTTTGTTTTTAGCTTTGAAACTTCTTACTCGCAATAAAACAATCAAGAGTTCATCTTGGCAGTGAACATTCTTATCTTGAAAAAAGCAACTGATTTTGTCTTTGGCAGTCTTCTTACCCACAATAAAGTAGTTGGGAATTCATGTTTGGTGATAAATGTCCTAACAGATATATGAAACTAGCTAGGTATGACATTTTGTTTGGTTACGTTTTATAGAGTTTCTTCCTTTACCTTCTTGACTTATTCCTAATGATTGAGCTGGTGAGATTAGAGCGTAACACGCTAGATGGCATGCGAATTATTTTATAGTTTCTGCGAGTCGGCATTATATTTTTTTCTTAGGCTCGATTAGATTTGGCAATCACAACCGTGCAGAAGGTTGCAAACCTTCGTCTCGCGCAGCAAGTTGCAGATCTTGGTCCCGTACAGTAAGAGCAGCCGACTAGGGAGCCAACATAACAGATGTCACAACAGCCTCAACATTCTCAACACATTCACAAAGATGGGAGACTTCTTGCACAAATAGAGGCCTTGCTAGAGGAGGTTGTTCAAGCCTCATGACAAACTAGATGATCTTATGCACTAATATATTCAGCTCAAGATGGTGTAGGCAAAGTCGACCGATATCGAGCTTACTAAGTTGGTTCCGCCACGAACATATTCAAATTTACCATAGTCCAACTGGTGGGTGGTGTTTTTTAATCTTATTTGAGTTGTATTTTTTGTTATGTTGTTATGCATGTACAAACTTATGTTGCATTGATCGTGTGTATGATTTATGTTACATTGATCGTGTGTATGATACTTTGGTGGTATTTGTTTATCTAAAAAGGGTCTGTGCAGGCTCTTCTGTCTGCGCCGCACAAACATTGCCGTTTGCAGGATGCAAACAATTTATCTTTTTCAAAACAAACTACATCATTATTTTTTACATTGGAAATGTGTATTTATATTAATCTTCTATAGTATTTAGTAGTATTCACTTGGTTGCGAATCATACAATGGTTTAAATAATTAACAAGTATATTTTTATACAAAACTATTCTACCCAAAAATGTTTATAAAAAATTGAAGTATTTGTAACTGAAAAGAAAGAAGAAAAATACATGTGATATTGTGATATAGTAATATACTACTACATGTAGGATACATAGGAAGGTGAGATTTAAAGGCACGTACGGGTTTAAATATTATTACTAGGTTAGTCCCCTTGTAATACACGGATTGAACAAATAAAATATTAAATAATTATTGATAAAAATTTATGCATTATAAAATTGTTTTTGAAGATAAAATATGATTATAAGTATGACTAAATAGCTATTTTAAGTAAATAAAAATAATGTATTTTTCTTAAACTTTAATTTTATAAAAACTTATGAATATTTAATATATTGTTTTAAGAAAAATGATTTTTTTTTAAAATTCGTTGTATTCGGTATTTTATAAAATTTTTGTTTTTTAAAAGTGTGTTTTTAAATAGAAAATAGGTTTTAAATTATTAAATTATATATTATTAATTTGAAATGGTATGAATAATATTATTAGTATTTATTATTATTATTATTATAAAGAAATGAGAAAGTAAATATAATGAGGTTTATAATTGTTTCACACTTATTTTAATTTTGTATAGATAGATAAATAGGTTAAACACTCATTAAATAAAATGATTAAGTTTTAATATAAAATATATATGTAAAATAAGCATGATTAGTTAGAGTATAATATATTATTGTAAAATATAAAAAAGTTATATATAGGTAATAGTTCAAGAAATAAAACAATTATATCATTTTTTAACTCTCTTATGTATATAGTTTTATTTTTTAACATTCATTTTAAGTTTTTTTATAAAAAATATTTTTTTCTAAAAATCTTGTTTTTCAAAAAAAAATGTGATTTTTAATTATTCTAATTGTTTTAGTAAGATTGTTTTAAAATATTTCACTCTTTATAATTTTATAACAAAAAGATTTAAAATATTTTGTTAAAAATGTTTAATGTTTTAGAAAAATCATATTATGTAAAACTTTAATTTTTTGTTATTTAGATTTTAATTAAAAGATGTTATTTTTAATTTCCTTCATATAAATTATTTTAAAAAAAAGATAGTTTGATTTTTTTTAAAATAGATACGAGGGAGAAACATAACAATTAATAAAATTTATTTTTAATAAGAAAGAGAAATTTGTATGAGTATTTAAATTACTATAATTTCTTTTTGGAGGGCAAATTTTTTGTGTAGATACCTAAAAAATGACAAGTGGCAAAAAAACTTTGATTTATTAGATGTTATAGATTAGTTAGAGTTAATTACATAGATAGTTCTTATGATTTTTGAAAAATAATAAGTTTGAGTACTAAGGGATTAAAGTAACAAATTTGAGTTTTGTGGTTTTTATTTTGTAACATATTTGGGTTTTAACATTAACTTCTATTAATTTTTCCGTTAAGTTTGACTGAAATGTCTATTTTACCCTCATATGGACGATTTATGCGATTAGCTAAATTTGATTTTAGAGGGGTGTTTTTGTAACTTAGTAAACTAATTAAAAAAACAATTAATGTTTTACTTAACCAGATGAGGCGACCACCGCACCAAACACCATCGACTTTGATTTTGGGCACACCCGGCGACCACAATCACCATCTAAATCGAGATTAACCCACGAGAATGTTAAAATATGGGATTTAACCACAAACCCATCACAACAAACAAGAAGCAAGTTTTTTGTTGGAGACAATTTAACCACATACTCATCGATGAGCTTGAAGGATAAACCCCTAACCTTGGTAAAACCCTCAATCGGCACTGTTTGCGGCGGTTTCAATCGGCGGTGGAGTGGGAAGGTTTCAGGTAACGATGCGACAGAGATGAAGATGCTGATTTGAAGATGAAGACGATAGTAATGGTGATGAGATGGATATGACGTGATGTTGCTCCTGCTTCATTTGAATTTGATATTTTTTTTTTCCTTTTAGTGCTTTTGTAAAATACAGAATTTGTCCCTTAAGTATCAAACACTTCT
Source organism: Flaveria bidentis (assembly GCA_018326385.1). Lineage (NCBI taxonomy): Eukaryota > Viridiplantae > Streptophyta > Magnoliopsida > Asterales > Asteraceae > Flaveria > Flaveria bidentis. The sequence continues at coordinate 259 of BJCM01208924.1, read as the reverse complement.
TGTAAGTTATATAATTAATCCCATCATTTCATGCTTTTCTTTCCTCTTAATTCCATCATTTCATGCTTTTCTTTCCTCTTAATTCCATCACTTCATGCTTTTCTTTACTCTTAATTCCATCACTTCATGCTTTTCTTTCCTCTTAATTCCATCATTTCATGCTTTTCTTTCCTCTTAATTCCATCATTTCATGCTTTTCTTTCCTCTTAATTCCATCATTTCATGCTTTTCTTTCCTCTTAATTCCATCATTTCATGCT
>BJCM01208916.1:0-11524 GCA_018326385.1 Flaveria bidentis | reverse complement strand
TCTCTTTATTAGGAAGTCTGGAAAGGATATTTTGCTTGTTCAAGTCTATGTTGATGACATCATATTTGGTTCTTCAAATGACCAAATATGTAAAGACTTTGAAAGCATTATGAAGAAGAAGTTTGAGATGAGTTCCATGGGAAAAATGGACTTTTTCCTTGGAATTCAGGTGAAGCAATTGAAGGAAGGGTTCTTCATCAATCAATCCAAGTATGTCAATGACATCTTGGAGAGATTTGAAATGAAAGATTGTAAGCCAGCCAAGACACCCATACCAAGAAACCATAATCTTTGTCCTGACCTTAAGGGGGAGGATACTGATCAACATTAGTATAGGGCAATTATTAGTTCTCTGATGTATCTCACAGCTAGTAGACCCGATATCATGTTTGCTACAAGCATCTGTGCAAGATATTAGGCTGCTCCAAAGGTGTCTTACCTAGCTACTTCCAAGAGAATCCTCAGACACCTCAAAGGAGCACATAAACTAGGTCTCTGGTATCCAAGGAATTGTGATTTTAATCTCTATGGATACTCTGACAATGACTATGGTGGCTACAACATTGACAACAAATCAACATCAGGAGGATGTCAATATTGACTAGGTAGTGAGATTGAGAATCTCACTTAGGATCGAATATGATGATTGGGTTTGTGATTGAATGGCGGAATCATACAATCAAGAAACATATATTGCAGAAGAAATACTCATAAATGCTTGTTTGTATTGATGATGGTGATTGATTACAGTAAATGCTAGGGTTTGAGCATAAAGCAGTAATAATACACCTAGAGAGTAAAAGACAAAATATATTCTAATTATCTATCAACAGTCACGTCATGTATGAGGTTTTCTATATTATTTATAGGCTGATAAGATGCCTTTTTAGAAAATGACTAAACTACCCCTGACCTATACATCAGAACTAGTCTATGTCTTGATCCGTATTTCCGTTGGTTCATCCGCATTAACAAATGTAGATGAGTTGGACATAATCAACATTTCTTCTAATGTTGCCACATTAGTAATTTGTTCATCCGCATTTGTTAATGCAGAAGAACAATAACTTGGCGCATTTGTCTGACTTGTCCGTATTTGTAAAGACGGAAGAGTCAACCTTGTCCGCATATTCTTCTAAGCTATCCACATTTGTTAATGCGGAAGAACAAACACTTGTCAGCATTTGTTTTATGACTTCCGCATATACAAATGCGGTTAGCCACACTTGGTTCTTCTATGAGCAGAATCTTCATCCGCATTAATTCTTGGACTTGTGGGAATCTCAGCTGAACAACCATCAACTCACCAATTGAAAATTGGCATGTATGATCCTTTCATGGTCCAACAATACTCCCCCTAAGGATTATACAACCTATGTTCTTCAATGTTTGGGTGGTGATTGAGGTTGTGAGGATTTTGCTGGGTCTTGTGGAGGTATAAAAGGTGCGGCTTGAGCTGGATCCAAAATAGCCTTTATCATGTTGACAAAGTCTGATGCTTCTGACATCCTTTCCCTACTCAGCACATGAATCTTCTTCTTGCTCATATTATATATGGCTTCTAGTGGTAATTTCTTGAGGGAAATAGGTTCATAAATAGATACTGTAAAACAACCCATCTCTATGAATTATTAAGCTTCCATCCACATCAACCTCCAACTTAACAATATTCCTAAGCTACAAAGGGGTCTTGTTCTTCTTTCTTTTATCTCTCTTAGCAATGATATGATCATATGCCATTTTCAGCAGTTTGATGCACTTTAGGAAGAAGTGCATATCTTGTTCTCCTAGTTTGTTGTTGATTTCTCTGAAATGTCTGGTATATATGTAGTGGATGTAAGATTCATCAAGCTGTCTTACCTCATATCCACTAAATAATCATATTTCAGCACCTTCCATTCCTCCCTATTTTCTTTCAATGACCATATCATAAGTTTTCTCTTCAAGGACACTGTTGGTTTGACATTTAGCTCTGGAAACACAGCTTCCTCAGCTTGTTTTGTCTGCTTCTTCTCAAGGGGATTAATGAAAGACCTATCATTCCTCGTGCAGATGGCTTTTAGTGATTTGAAGTTATCAGTTCGTTTGAACATTTTGAGTATGTCTTCAAATTCAAAACCCCTGAACATAGCCTCATGGTTGATCAGTTCTAAATTGGCAAGTTCTTTTAAGTCATGAATCTCCAGGGCATTTATAAGAGCAGAGTACTCTGTAAAGAATTAGACTAGCCTTGAGATCCTTTTGACCATGAACATGTTCCAATCACTGTGACACTTCCAGGAAATGATTTTTTGATCAATTTTGCCTTTGGGAGTGGACACACCTCTAATCATCTCTACAGTGGTTAATCTTCTTGAAGTTTCAGTTGGGAGGGTTCAGCAAACCACTCAGGGTATCTATGAAGCACATGTGCCAAAAAGTTTTGATCTTGATGGGTGAGTTGCATGTCTTGAGCTGACACTCTAGATCTTGGATTTTTGTTGATGATTTCTTCTTCTATCTTCTTGAGCTTATCTTTCTTTTCATTAATCAGTTTGAGAGTGGTAGCCCTCAATGAATTTGTTTTCATATTCCCAAGCTTTCTTCTTGTGAAGACTGGACTTCAAAGATAATCCTTCATTTCCCTATCAGACATGATATAAGGATAAGGATATAGGGCTTGAGGAGTTGATGTTGATTTCTTCATGGCTGACAGTTTGGGCACATGAGCCTTTGGAGAAAGAGTTCTCTCATACTCAGTCCCCAAGGTAGGGTCCAGCAGTTTGTTTACTTTCTCCTCTTTTGCTTTCATTCCCTCATATGTCATGCTAAAAACTTCATCAGAATCATATCCATGGTTAATTAAGAACATGACTTTCACCATGAGGTCATCTGTTTGTGCCTTTTCAACCATTTCATGCACAGATTTCTCTTCTTGTACAGGACTATCGACTGCTACAGGCTCATTAGCCACATAGTCTGCTATAGGCTCATCAGCCATATAGCCTCCTTCAATCTCTCCTTCTTCAAGGTCAATAAAGACAACTTGTTTCTTCAATTGAGCCTCAGCTTGCTCATGCTCTTCCAAGAATTCTGCTATTGCCGCAAGACTTCTGGGATCATCTTGTTTGCTTTTCTTTACTGGTTTTTCTTCTTTCATAGGTCTCTTTCCCTTAGCCTTCTCAAATAGATACTTCCTCCTTCTGGTGTAAGTTTGTATTGAAGGACTAGATGAGGATTCAGGCTTTTCAACTTCCTCAGGAAATTTTCAGCCTCTGTTTGTACATGTTCATAAGCAGCAGCAACAACTTTTTCTTCCTTTTCTCTTTCTTCTTCACATAACTTTCTGATCATAACTTTTTGCTCATTAGTAAAAGACACAATAGGAAGTATTTGCATACTCAACTCATTCTCCAGAGGGACAAGAGATTGAGGAATGACCACTATGGGTTCAGTATCAGTCCTCTGGTCAACTATAAAATCCCAAAATTCATCATCAATGATTAATTCTTCAGATGTAAAATTGTCTAAGGCATTGATCATATCTTTGAATTCAGCCTCTTCTGCATGCATGCCGGCTGTTTCCTCTGAATATGCCACCATTTCCAAGCCAGATTCATCTTGTTTTGCCTTGCTTGGTTTTGCTGCTTGTTCTGAGAATCTCATTCTTTTACCAGGAGGAGAGTCATCATTACTTTCCTCTGAAGTTCTTTCGAATTCAGTTTCTTGCTCATCTACTTGCTTGACTTCTAATTCAGCTTCCGTCTTGATTTCAACAAGCATCTCAAGTTCAACTACTCTCTTGTTCAGAAGTTTATTTTGTTTCTACAAGTTAATGATAATCTCATCTTGCTCTTCAATTAGTTCTTCTTGTTCTTCCATGGCTATTGTTTGAATGGATAAAGTGTCCACGTGACCACTTATCTCATTCCTTGCTTGTTGAAGAGTAGCAGTTAAGTTGTTAATCTCCTTGTCTTTCTCTTTCTTTTCAGCCTCATACTTTTCTTTTAACTCTTTCAACACATTCTACTTTTCATCAAGTTCAAGAAGTCTCTCTTGAATGATGCTTGCTGTTCTGTTCAGTACTCTTTCCATCTTTCCAACCTTTTGCATGAGTTCAGAAATCAACTCATCCTTTTCATCTGGTTCGTTCACACCAGAGTCAGCAAAGTTCTCTGAAGGAGCAGCCTTAGAAGTGGCTTTCTTCACAAGCATTTGGATAGGTTGATCCTCCTTGTTCGAAGATGATTTGGATTCTTTAGATGAGCTGGTGGAATCTCCAAACTCAATTGGATCAACACTAGTAGGGAATGGTTGAGGTGGTGATTTTGGAGAGTGATGAAGTGGTGATTTTGGAGAGTGATGAGGTGGAGATGTGATTGGTTGAGCTAGTGGTGACGGGATAGGTGATTTATGAACTGAAGTGGTTGGTATTCTGTGGGGAGATGGTATGGTGATGGTACTAAGGGAGATGCAATATCATGATCATGAGGATCAGTGTGAAGATCACCCCCTAACTCCTCCTGGGGTGACACTGGCCTGGATCCTTCAATTTTTTCCTTAGCATGCTCAACATTAGCTTGCTGTTCTTGAGCAGGTAGAGCTTCTTCTTGAATGGGCTCATCAACAGGATCCTCCTATTCTTCTACTTGTTCATCAAGATTTATCTACTGAATTATCCAAGGTAATAGAGGAGAGTGTGCTCCACTGTAAAAATTTCTTGGATCTCTTTTCTTAATTTACTTATAGGACTTGGAATTATAATGAGGAATATCCAAAGTTGGTCCTTCAAGTACAAGATCAGGAAATGCTTCATTAATTAGACATTGGAAAAATCTTGGGTACATTAAGAACATATGCCTTCTTCCTTCTTGTATGTTAGAGGTTAGGCCATTGAATGCATAAGCACACATGTTGAAAGGTCTATTTGTGCATATGGCACATATGGCAGAAGAAGTGATCACAGGAATATCATTCCAACCTATCTTCCTCTTAGATAAGCAATGTTGAAAGAGGTGAATTAGAAACCTCCATTGCAAATCTACCGACCCCTTTACAATTTGCTTTCCCTCATAGCCACCTTCATATCCAATCTTTGCAAAGAAAGTAGTGATTTCTTCATCTTCCAACTCAATGGGAGCATTAGCATCATCACCAAACTTTAGACATCACAAAACTTTAGACATTGTCTCACAGTTTGTTCAGTGATGGTCAAAGAGATATCATGAGTAATTCTTCCTACTAAATTCCTTTCACCCTCCACATCAGTCACTTCTGTAGTACTCCAGAATGATCTGATATATCTTTCATAGATGATGGGTTTGACTGTAATAGCATGAGTTATTCTGGTAGTAGATATGAATCTTATCATGTCTCTCAGTCCTTCAGCTTCAGGTACATCAGGGTCCAAATAACCGCTGATGATATGGAGCTTTCACCATGTAAGATTAGACATTTAATATGCATTTGAGACATATGAGTTAGATTTGATGAGAAAGTATATGCACAATTCCTTAGTTTGACTCTTAATGGTCAAAGATGAGTGTTGCATGTTACTGTTTCATTATTGTCATGTCAAATTGTGTTTTTGTGATGAACAAACACAATTACTCTATTTTTCATGTTTAAGTTGATGCATTATTAACATTGTCAACCATTTATTAGATTTTATTTCATGAAATTGTTAAACATTTTCAGTTTTCATTAGGCTCTATTCATATGATGAACATGACTTTGAAGTTTTTCATGATGAGTAGAATTCCTCTTAGTTTGCATGTTCATTGATGTCAAAAATGTATAACTTTTCCTTGAATAAATCTGATTTTGGGTGTTCTTCATTAACCTAGAGTTCTAAGTTCAATTTTAGTTCAAAAGTCCAAAAGCTAGGTCACAAAATATTTTGGGAATTTCACCTTTCTTTCGATACTAATGTTGCTTAGAACCGAAGATGAGAACAAATTGATGAAAAGACACTAAAATCTTTGGTTGTTGATGATGATGATGATCAATGAAGATGTACAGTGGTTTTTCGCTCGTCGCACTATGGGATCTCTCAAATTTGAAAAGTATTAAATGACCCTTTGAAGTTGCTTTAAATAGTCAATTAATGGATTTTACAAGATTCTACAAGTTGTAGAACAAATGCGGTCTGATTTTAAATTACACTGTAGCAAATGCGTAAATGAGATACTTAGGTTTTTCACATCCCGCATTTCTTCACTGTAGCAAATGCTGAAGAACAAAGTTGGCCAGCATTTGTGTACTGTAGCAAATGATGTTGATCATACTTGTTTCAACATTTGTTTACTGTAGCAAATGCGTTTGATCAAAATGGTTTGAGCATTTGTTTATTGTAGCAAATACGACAGAGTTAATTTTCCACATTTACATGATCATCATCGTTTGTGACAGAAGAGACTGAGCACTTGGTTATTCATTTTGAAATTACATAAAAAGTATTATGAAATGTAAAGCAAATGCAGAAGTGATGAGTTCCTCCGCATTAACAAATGCGATAGAACAAAATTTGTCCACATAGGTTTTTAATCAACTTTTCATGCACTTGTTTGACACAAATGCGGTAGAGTAAAACTTTATCCGCATTGGTTTATCTATGACATAAACGTTACCCGCATTGGTTACATGGATGGGTTAGCTTCACCCGAATTTACCAATGCACTTACCCGCATTAAATTTTGAACTTAATCAAAACTTAATGTTTTCTACTTTTGATTTTTCTTGTTATGAAGGCTGTCTTTGATTGAATTTGTGTCTTATGAAGTTGTTGACTGCTGTTGGAGTTGTCCATTCTTGCTTGGATTGACCTGTATGTCAGAAGTGATACAAGTTTCCCATTGTTTGACTGATCTTGGACTTTTCATGCTTCCAAGAATCTGCATAGGCTGAGATACTATGGTAAAGCTTCTTCATCAACACATGCATTTTTTATTTTGTTTTTAATTCTTAAGATAGTAATTTAAGATAGTAAATATCTATATAGAATTAATCAAAAAATTTAAATTTCTCCCTCTAAAGTTTATATCCACATCTGGATAGAAACTTTAAAGTTTTAAAAACTTTTGAGTATAATTTTGATTATTAATAATGAGGAGAAGTATATCTTTTATTGGGATCATATCAATATTACATTACACATGTGCATCTTTTATGATAAAATGGACATGTTTATGAACTTGATGATTGAAGGTATGTTTGTCCTCTTAAACTCATACTAGGTTGATATTTTGATGCAAGTAATATTTATCATGTTTTTGATTGATTTAATTATTCAATATATACCTCATACACACAAGCATGGAATGATCAACCATCCTTATTCAATGCATGGTAGAACTTTTTCACAACTTTCCTTACCGGATTACTTAAGTTATGAGACCTCATTTTCACTGATCCTCATTGGGATTCTTTTACTTTGATCCTTTTCATGATGATCCACATTGGGATTCTTTTCACTTCACTTTGGAAGGGGATCTATGATAGGACTCTTTTGTTTATTCACTTGGAATGAGTTGCTTTTGTAGATTCATCCAATTTGGATGTGTTCCTCATTGGGAATCTTTTGGATGAGTACATCTGCACTATGTGCTTGTTTCATCAGGTCTTTGCTCAACAAAACAAAGATGAAGCTTGATGTAGGTGAAAGAGATTCATAAAGTATCATTACCTAGTGTGTTTAGGTTACTACACACATGCATTTAGATAAGTCAATACATACCTGTACTTTGAGATGAGTGTTTTACTATTGAATAGGATTTTAATTCATCACTGCATATATCTTTTCTTCCAAGTAGAGCCTACCAACATATCTGGTAAGTCATGACAGGCTTTTAATTTTTGAACTTAAGCACAATGAATGATATAATGACTGTAATTATATCATTTCCCAAGTATTATTTTCTTCCTCAAAATTGACTTCTTTTTGCGTTTTTCTAGTTTTTTTGACTTTTTTTTTGATATTTTGATTGGTTTTACTCAAGGTTTATCATTCTGATTGATTGAACTGGAAATATAAACCTACTAGGTTAAAATGCCTTAGTAAATAAATCAGGCAATTGATTTTCAATGGATACTTGAATCAATTTGATTAACCCTTTTTCAGCATAGTCTTTCAAAAAGTGATATCTAATTTCAATGTGTTTGGTTTTTGAGTGTTGAACTGGATTATTTGTTATGAAAACAACAGCTGTGTTGTCAATGTGAATTGGTGTGTGCAAGAAGTTAAAACCATAATCAAGCATCTGGTTTTGAATCCAGAGTACTTGAGAGCAACAAGCTGATGCTGCAATATACTCAACTTCTGCTGTTGAGACAGATATGTTTGTCTGCTTCTTGCACTGCCAGGAGACCAGTCTGGGACCAAGCAATTGACAACCACCAGAGGTGGATTTCCTATTGAAGTTGCATCCTCCATAATCACTATCAGTGAAGGAATAGAGATTGAATTCTCCTTCCTTTGGATACCATAGTCAAAGAGCAGGTTTGCCCTTAAGATATCTGAATATCCTCTTGACAATATTCACATGAGATTGCTTAGGATCAGCTTGATATCTGGCATATATACAAACAACAAACATAATGTCAGGCCTACTGGCTGTTAAATACATAAGTGAACCGATCATAGATCGATAGTGAGTCTGATCCACTGACTTGCCTTCTGGATCAGTACCAATTTTCACTTTAGTATCCACAGGAGTTCTGATAGACTAAAAATCAACAAAGTGGAATTTCTTCAACATAGTTTCCACGTATTTTGATTGATTGATGAAGATTCCATCTGCCATTTGTTGGACTTGCACCCGTAGAAAGAAAGTGAGTTCCCCCATAGTACTCATCTGGAATTTTGAATGCATAAGGTCTTCAAACTCTTTACAGAGTTGCTTGTCTGTAGAGCCAAAGATGATATCGTCCACGTAAATCTGGACTAGCAGCATGTCTTTTCCTTTTCTCTTTCTAAAGAGAGTCTGATCAATCTTTCCTCTTTCATATCTATTTTCAAGAAGAAAAAATGATAGAGTCTCATACCATTTTCTTGGTGCTTGATGAAGACCATACAGGGCTTTGTCAGGCTTCTACACCCTGTGAGGGAAATCTGGATCTTCAAAGCCAGGTGGTTGACTCACATAGACTTCTTCAGCAATCTTTCCTTATAAGAATGCACACTTCACATCCATTTGATTAACAATAAATTTCATGGATACAGCATACACTAGAAAGATTCCTATTGCTTCTAATCTGGCAACAGGTGCAAACACTTCATCATAATCAATTACTTCTTCTTGAGTGTAGCCCTGTGCCACCAGTCTTGCTTTGTTTCTGATGACGATCCCTCTATCATCAGTTTTATTTTTGTACAGCCATCTGGTGCCGATGGGGTATTGTCCTTCAAGAGGGTCTACCAGTTGCCATACTTCTTGCTTCTTGAATTGTAGCAATTCTTCTTGCATTGCTTCAATCCAACTATTGTCTTGAAGTGTCTCTGCGATGTTCTTGGGTATTGTTTGACAAAGAAAGCATGAGAACAAACAGATGTTTGCAATTCTAGACTTGCTTCTTGTCACCAGTTCATTAAGTTCACCAATAATGCTTTCCATTGGATGATTCTTGTGTATTATGGTGGTTGGAATTGAGTCACCAGCTATGGTTACATCAAGGTTGGAGACATTCATATCACTATGGTAAGACGCACCTTCATCTTGTACTGTTGGGGAGTTATGAAGATAATATGATTGAGTTTCTATAACTGCTTCAGCATCTGCAGTACATTGATTTGTTCTATCATTTGACGTTCTTTCTGTTTCAACTGGAGGTGTAGCTTGATCTTGAGTTCTTCCTTCAGTTGATGGATCTTTAGATGGTGAAGGTATCAAGCTTGGACCAACTTCAGTTGATAAACTTTGATTTTGTGATGATTGCCTGATGGGATTAGCTTGTAGTGAAACATCTTCATTCAGATGTGGAGTGGATGATGGAGGTATCATTAGAAATGTTGGAGCTGTAAAAGATAGTCTATATTATCAACACAGTGAAAGTCAACAAAAGTCAACGTCACGGTCAAAGTCAACAAAAGTCAAAACCGACACGTTCGAGACGAGGAACCGAGACGAGACGTTGAAGATTTAAATGACTAGAAGTTTTATTGTAATAAATATATTTTTTGTGAACAAAATATATTGTCTTGTTTGTAGTCATTTTTATGCTTTATATGTAATTTTGTATTAATTAGCTTAAGTCTAGGGGATTAAGTGCAATTAGTGAATATTAGTCTAGACTATAAATTGGTTAAATGCATTAGTGTTGGTCAATGGTTGAATAACCAATTGATTGAGAGATTTACTTGTAAACAATATTATTTGCAATCAATAGATTTCAAAGGGGTTTTGATTGTGATTATCATATTTTGATCTAATTCTTCATTATTTGATTCAAGTTTGATTATCTTGGAGTTACAATTTGGTATCAGAGCCTTATTGGATCAAATGCATTGAAGATTTGAAGAATTTTGTTGTTGATCTTTGAATGTGTTCATCATTCTTGTAGAGAGAGAAAGTGGGGGTTTTAGAGAGAGAAACTAGATCTTAAAATTAAAAGTTTCAAATCTTCATCAAAATCATCAGATCTACAGACTTTTACAAGGAATTCGAAGATTTACAAGTTAAAAATCAGATCTATTCCAAAATCTATACAAGATTCAACAAAAAAAAATTCAGATCCGGAGATTTTCTCTCACACACACTTGTCTGTGTGTTCTTGGTGTTCTTGAGAATCTTTAAATCTTCAAAACATCAAGCTGCGAACTTAGCATTATCTTGAAGGAAAGTTCACATGTTTGAGCGAAAATACTAGCGAAAATGCTGCCAAAATCATCAACAAACCTACGAAATTAATACACATTTTTCAGCGAATTTATAAAAAAAATAATAAATAAAAAAATTCAACGTGCGAAATTAGAAACTCAACTTGTGAATTTATAAAATACATGCTGCGAAATTAAATATTATAATCAAGCTGCGAAACTACCTAACATATGCGAAATTGTGTTTCTTAGTCACCACCACCTACAACCAACTACAATTGTCACCCAATAAACCACAATTCCAAACAACAACAAGAAATCTTTCTGCGAAACTAAAAAAAACAAGGTTCACGATTTTCAGATCCTTAATCCATTACCAAGAGTCACCACCGTCTACAACCCAACAACCACAACACAAACCAACACAACCACGATCGACTACCAAAACCATCACCAACATAAATCTCAACCGATGGCAGCTTCTCCACTAACCGACACAACCGCAACACCACCATAACCATGGTGGCGTACCACACTGCAGCTTGCGCAGCGGTGGAACCCTAGCCGCCGCCACCTTCATCCATCAAAATCTTCGTTTATTCTGCATATTTCAGGGTGTTACAACCACCATTGGAACCAGCATGACGAGAGGAAGAAGATGAAATATTGTACGTACCGTGACTCGCCGGAAAAGTTCGCCGGAACCCTAGCCGCCACGAACTTCTCTCTTCG